>CANXYC010509615.1:0-28335 GCA_948193065.1 Aleurites moluccanus
GTTTCATAATCATTGGAACTCAGCAACTACCCTACCTCACCAAAATCGAACCCAAACTCACCACACAAGCCTAGCTACTGCCCAATTTTGCCCATCATCCAACCTCATCCAAAATCCTTGAAATCACCACCAAACCTCTTATAATAGTCTAAAAATAAGTCCTTGAAAGTTTCATACCATTTGGAGTTCATTTGCACATAAAACCAAAAACCAATCTCACAATAAGAATTGTGAGCTCACCCGTTCTGCCAAAAATATCCATTTTTTTTCAAATCACTTCTAAAATTTGTAAAACCTTTACCAATATATCCCAAATACTTCCATTAGAAGGCCTATTAAGTTTGGTTGCATTTGGACTCCATTTACTTCCTCAATTTGAAGCTCAAAGTTGCAAACCCTGGAAGGCAATTTGGGGGTTTTTGAGGGCTGTCCGAATTTCATCAATTTTTCCTTCATTCCTTGAGCAATTGGAGGTAGGGAGGACTTCATTTAGAGGCTGATATACATCAGATACTATAGACATGGTTTCCTTTTCTTGTGGAGTTTGAGAACACATGTTGAGATTTGTCAATTCACCTTTTGCAATAGGAGTGTCTATGGGTTACAAGTTTTACGTATTAAATTGTTCAAGAATCTTATATATATAAGACTCTTGTAACAAACTTAAGTTTTGAGAATAATTTTTGCAAATTTTAACACCAAGTATATAATCCACTTACCTCATACTTTTCACTTCAAAATTTGAAGATAACCACTCCTTTATGCTTAACAAATAAGTTTCATTATTTACAGCCAATAAAAAGTCATCTACATAGAGTGGCAAAATAACGAAGTAGCCATTAGATTGCTTCACATATGTACAATGGTCTTTTTCAATTATTTTGAACTCATAAACAGTCATGATATTTTAAAATCTAAAATACTAATGTCTAGATGATTGTTTAAGATTGTAAATTAATTTCTCAATTTATAAACTTTTCTTCGTGATCTTTAATAATAAAATCTACAGCTTGTTCCATATAGATTTCTTCATCTAGTTCACCATTAAGAAATGCAATATTAACATTCTGATGCAATTTTAAATCTAAATGAGCTACTGTGGCTAAGAATAGGCGAATTGATGTAAATCTCACTACTGACAAAAAAGTTTCTTCATAATCCAAACCTTCTTGTTCGTGTATCCTTTTTCCACCAGTCGAGCTTTGTTGGGTGTAACTTTTTTCCACCAGTCGAGTTTATATCTTTCAGTGGATCCATATGTCTTGCGTTCAATCTTTAAGATCCCATTTATGTCTAATTGATTTATGCCCTAGCGAAAGATCAATGAGTTCCAGACTTGATTTTCCTTTATGGATTCCATTTCTTCATTCATCGCTTTTCTCCATTTATCTAGTTCAAAGGAAGAAAGAACCTCTAAAATTGTTTGAGGTTCTTCATTATTTGGTGTAAGAATCAAAGTTTCCCCTTTATTTCAAAATGTTGGCAAGGAATGCTTTTCCTCTTGCTTCTGCGCAACTGTATTTCTTGTGAAAATAATTCACGAGAAACATCATCTCTCCCAACTTCCTTAATAGGTCTAGATATATTCTGTTGCATTTTCAAATCTTGTATACTACCAAAATCAGGATCTTCTAATTCACAAAGAATTTGATCTTTATTTACTTCTCCTCTACTAGAGAATACATTCTTCAAAAATTTGACATCTTGTGATTTATATTTAGTTATAGTTCCATCTGCCAATTCACTAAAAAACATATCCCTTTGAGTGTTCTTACAAAGATACATTTCTTTCCTCTATGATCCAATTTTCCATACTTGTTGGAAGGGCCGTGAACATAGTCAACATATCCCCATAATCTTAATGAACTCAAGTCAGGATGATGTCCAGTTCATTAATTACAGTGTGTGAAAGGAATTGATTTAATAAGCACATGATTAAGAATATATGTGGTTGTTAACAAAGTATCTCTCCAATACAAAATTGGTAGATTCTCCTGTGCTATCATAGACCTGACCATTTATAGAAGAGTTATGTTTCTTCTTTCCTCAACTCTATTTTGTTGTGGAGTTCCAAGAACGATCAATTGCCTCAATATACCTTTATCATTACGTTGTTCCTTGAACTATTCTTACAGATATTCCCTTCATAGATTAATTCTTAGGGTTTTAATTTTCCTTTCTAACTGATTCTCCACTTGAATCATATAAAGTCTGAAACACTCCAAAGCCTTAGATTTATGAGAAATCAGATAGACATGACCAAAACGAGTAAAGTCATCGATAAAGGTAATAAAATACGAGGCACCATGTCTTGCTCTTACACTCATGGGACTACAAATGTCAGATATATAAGTAGCAATGGTTTTTTTTTTTATTTATTTATTAACTCTTTTAGCCTTTCCAAATAGTTTTCTAGTTGTTTTCCCTGCTAAATAATATTAGTAGGCCTTCTCAAGCTAGTCTGTTTTCTACCTTGCCAATGTAACCAAGTCTAACATGTGCCAAATATCTACATCTTCATTAAGATTACTAGAAGAAGATATTGAAAAACAATTTGGCTCAATATTAGTGTCTAAAATAAGAAAACTATCTGTCATAATGTTTTTAACGACGTCGCGATATAATAGCGAAAAATAAGAATAATTTTTAAAAATAAAAATGGAGTCGCCACCAACTGAATTGTTTTAAAAGGCTTAATCGAAAATCTTTTAAAACTTGATTTGTTAAATTAAAGTTTGGATTCGGAAGTTGCAGGCATGTTGAGAAGGTGTTAGAAATCTTACATGTTAATTTTCGAAATATTAAATTGGCCGTAAATATTTTTATTTTTTATTATTTATATAATGCAATTATTTTATTTTCCTTTTAACCAACATATATAATTTTAAATTTTAAATAAACTTATGAAAATGAAAATGATCTTGTGAAAATAGAAATCCGATTTAATTTAAACTTAATTGGGCTTAATAAATTTCATGATCTTTAATTTATTTTAATTACTCACAAAGTAAAATTAAAAGATAAGTAAGATAAAATTAATTCTAGGAACAAAAAATTGTATTAATAATTACAATCTCAAAATCAAAATAAATAATAATATTTACAAATTACAAAATTAAATTAAGCAAAAAAAATAAATTATTACAAATCTAAATAATACAATGATGTTTTAAAATACACATTTTTAAAAAGTCCTAAATAAATTTTCCACTTGTTTGTGAATCTACCAAAAAAAAAAAAAAAAATCCTGCAAAAAAAAAAAAAAAAAAAAAAAAAAAAACGAAAACAAAAACAGTAGCAAGAAAAAAAAGTAATTAAATTTTATTTTGTGGGCTTAGATATTTATATATTTTTTTCAGAAATTATTAAAGGAAAATTAATTTGACTGTAAATTAAAATTAAAATTATTTATTTTTAGAGCTCAAAATTTAGTAATTGAATATAACTCATTATTAATTTTATTTTATACTTGAAAATTATAACAATTTTAAATTTAAAAATATAAATTTTTTAAACTCAAATGAAATAACCATTAATTTTAACTTACCCTTGAATTACCAATTTTTAATCCAAACCAAAATAACAATTTTAATTCAATTTATCCCACCAAAAATTATTTTTTATTCTGTTTATATTTAATGGGTCCGGTTTTTGTCGTGGCCCAAAATGGTCATTGATGGACAAAATAAAAACTTAAAAAAAACCAATCTGAAATATTAACAATGAACATGTAAAAACATAATGGGACTACTAGCGAATATAAACTTCATTTTCAAAACCAACAAGTAACTGCACTAAATTTCGACAATTAGAATGAATATGACATCCATAAACTGCTCAAACTCACATTTAACTTTGTAAACCATGGATGTTGATGATTAAACCAAAGATATCAATCCATTCAAAATATTGACAAATTATTATACCCATATAAAAATCAGTATTTCAGATAATTTTAAAAACATCAACAAATGTGTGTCTATATATATATATATACACCCTTGAAATATCAAAATCTCAGAATTTGATTGTATACGAGTCTCATTTCATTAAGCCATTTATTAACAAGAATTTATGAAGTCCCAACCAAATTAAATCTTAATACCATTTCCTAATAAAGCATCATTCTTAAGTCACCAGTCGAGTCTTGTTAATTAAAATAAAAGGTATGGTTGTCCAGGTATCAAAATTTCATTCTTATTTCCAAACTTCAAATTTCCTTTTATAGTTATCACAGAGACGAATTAATTCTCAAGACACAAATGACATACATCCCTCATAATATCCAAATAATAAAACTACCAATAGAATTGGAAACTGCAGAAAAATGGACAAACATATATATTACCCAGCAGACGCAAACTGGTCATTTTTATTTTTAAAATCAAAAACCAAATTGAGATATTCTCTACCTCACTTAATTAAATCCACTTTACAAACAGAATAAACAAATAATACACACACAAACCCAAAACAGAATCCAAAAGACCACTTGAAAACATTCATCCACTCATTGATTTCAACCTTTTTATTTATTATTTAATTTTAGATTTTGGCCCAAATCAGTATTCGAGTCTCCCATTTTCACAGATTAATTTTTGTTTTCATATTATATTTTAGAAAAATAATAATGGCTATTCCTTCTGTGTGGCAGAATTCCACCATATAGAGGCAATTCACACCCTCAAAGTCAATTCAAAAGCTAATACGGAATCCCATATTAAAGGTTTAAAGGTTTGAGACCCAGGCATTAACTATTGAAAATATATTTTTATTACGTTTATATTTTATGATCAAATCTCCATATATCATATTTTATAAAACAGACGGTGGCTATTCCTTCTTCTTAAGTTGCTCACCTCTGTTACTTTTTTCAAAATTGCTCGCACTCTCATCTTCCCTTTTTCATCTCTCATCTCTTTGCTTCTTCTCTCTTTTAGGTTCTAAACTCTGCCGATTCTCTCTATCTCTGTTATTATTATTATTATTATTATTTTTGGCTTTTTTCTCCTTTCTGGTGGAAAAATCCTAATTGCTCTCTACTTTCCAGAAACCCCTCCCAGGCCTCTCATTTTCTATTTTTTTTTTTAGGAAATTTTAGGGCAACAATAAATATATGTTTAAAGACAAAAATAATCCTCATTGAAGGTTTCAAAATTCCTATTTTTAATATATTTTTTTAAAAGTGTCAAAACGACATAGTTTTGATATAAAACACAATATTTTGAATAATGCACTTTGATCCTTACTATTTTTGGATGTTTTCAAATTTTGTCTTTTTGTCTTTTTTTTTTTTCAATTATATATATTTAAATCCAACCCTAAAATTAATCAAAAATAAATAAAAATATTATTTTTTCATAATTTGAATAATTACTAAATAGAAATTTTCTAAAAATATTAAACAAATTTTCTTTTATGTTTTTCTTATTTTTTTTTTCATTTTCATACATACTCGAAAATTCAAACAAAACCATTTGTACACTCTTTAATATTTTCAAAATTTTCACATATTTCAAAAATTATCTAGACAAAATATAGTGTCTATATTTTTATTTATATATGCACAATCATACTATATAGTACCATAATATAATTTACAAATAGCACTTGAGAAGTATATATCATATCCCAAATGCATCAAAGATTAGGAGAAGTGTGCAGCAACTATGCAAAATCAATTTACAAGTGTCAACACCTTTTCTTCGATTTTTTATAATTATTTTGTACATAAATCATCTGTGAACTAGCAAAAACCTAACGATATTCTACATACTATTTTCTATCTCTAGCTACATGGTATGTGGAATCGAAGTCTAAAATCCATGACGGAATAGAATTAGACAATAATGCAATGCTAGAAACAAAACCAATAGTGTTAGAAGTTGGAATTTGAGATACATTTTTAGGCTCGATAAAATCACGAGAAAAATGGCTTAGGTTGCCATAATTGTAACCCCTCATCTTTGTTTTATCTTTTTTCTTTCCATACTTCTTTCCTTTGCTAAAATCAAACTTGTTTCTTTTTTGTTTAGGCTTAATCTTATTTCTCTTTCTCTTTCTCTTCTTCCAACAAGGTTTACACCTTTTTTCATAAACTGGATGAGAGCGTGACTCAATCAAATAAGCATCCCTGAAATTTACTTTCATGTGCTCCCAATTGTCAAGAAGGGAACGAATGACAACTTACAATTGTTGTTCATCCGTAAGAAAATAACCAGCTGACTTAAACTCCTTTATCATATTAGACATCTCTCTCAAATGTTGCTTGATAGTATGACTAGGACATTCCTTAAAAACTTAACTGTCAGTTGTTTGAGGCTTAATACATTAGTGCCTCCATATTTCTTATTAAGGGCCACCCAGATTTGACATGCTGTAGGATAATCTTTTTATTCAAAGGCTAGATCATCATTTATTGAGCTTACCGCAATGCCTCGTGCAACAACATCAACCTTTTTCCATGCTTGGTATACGTCTACGACACGTTTATATCTGAGCCATATCTCCTTCACCATGATGATCCAAAACTTGGTTTACTGCCTCAAAAACTTCTTACTCTTCCAGAAAATATCTAATTCTAGAATTCCATATTCTAAAATATTCGTTGTTCCGCTATTTAACATGGCGATTATGTTCTTTGGAGCCATTAGAAAACTGAGGTAATTATTGAAAAAGAGGCAAAGTACAATGTTAATGGCTAAACAAATTTTTTGCCACAAATGCAAATAAAATAATGATAATTTTACTAAGGACATAAAATAAAAAGTTTACTATGTTCCCAATCATCATTTATTATCGAAAGTTCAATTATCATTAAAATAATTTCATTGTGCAAATAAATATCTTCTAGTATTACATAAATATTGGAACTCCCACTCAGTTTGATATTTTCAAACAAAAAATTATAGGCTTATAGAGCAAATAGATGCAATATGGATATTTTCGAAGCTAGGACTACAATCATATAAGCTCTAATACCAATGGTAAAAAAGTAACGGTAATAAAAAATACAAATAGAAAGCTATTGGATATAAAACTTACAATTTTCTTGTTGCTAACCTTGATTACATCACTAGCTTTAGGTCTCACTTTAATTGCATAAGAATTAAAGTTGTTGTCCACCACCTAAATACCAAATCCAAAGGAAATACAAAGAAGTAAAACTTATTTTCTCTTTCTATGCCTGTTTATATAACTCTTTTGTTAAGAGTTAACAAACTCACTTTGTAACAACAATCGAAAGTGCTTATGCTATTAGAAATTGGAATAACTTCATAGTACAAGTAGGACATTCCTAATTACCATTACTAATATGATAATATTCCTATATCCATAAGAACCTTGGGTTTAAAACTTGTTCCAATCCTTGGTACTTGTACACTTGGCTTGGACACTCGACAACCAAGCAAAGTGATGGCTCTCTACTATGCCAACATATGATATAGCTTCATGCAAGATAGGCAGCCATCTAATTATGAGTGCTTACTTATCCAAAATACCAATAGGTGTAATACCCAATCAACATTGGAATGCTAGTGAACGGGTGCGCTGCATATAAACATTCAAGTTGTCTACTTTTATCAGAATAAGAATCATTTTATCAATGGTAACTGGATTGTTTTATAGGCATTGTAACTGGATTTATCATTAAATTTCAGCAAGGCCACAAATGTACAACTTAGGAGTGCATTTGGACAAGATTTATATTAAGTGTGATAACACTAGTGCTATCAATTTATCAAAGAATCCTATTCAACATTCTAAAAGCAATCATATTGATATTATACATTATTTTCTTAGAGATAATGTGTTATGCAATAATGTTGTTCTTGAATTTATTGCCTAAAATGATCAACTTGTGGACATTTTTACAAAACCCTTAAATGAGGAGCGTTTGAATTTAATTAAACGTGAATTGGGGATATTAAATGGCAGTGAAGTTGAAAAATTGAAATGATTGATGTTTGATATAAATGCATGTTTGATTTAAAATTTGCTTCTTTTTCATTTATAACGCCCACTACAGCTACTTGAAGCGCCGGTTACTCTGGATATTTATGTACCATTTTACATGCTCCAGAGTAACAACCGCTACTCAAGCTGTAGCGCCCGCGAATTTGGATAAAATTTCATGTTTTCTCTCTTCCGAGGTTCACAGCCGCTACAAATCTGGTAACAGCCGCTACATTGTTACTATAGATTATGTGTCTCTCATTAGCTCTCGCTACTCTAAATAGCACCCGCTACTTATTTTAGTAGCACCTGCTACTTAGCTAAGTAGCAGTCATTACTGATAATTCGCGGCCACTACAAAGACATTTTAAATCTATTTTATTGCGCCTCTCTATTTTTTTCACCTAAACCTAATTTTCCCTATTCTCATTTTCTTTGAGTGAAAGTGAAATTCTCTCACACAAACATCAAATTTCTTCATTTTCGATTCTTTATTTCACTAAAATGCCTCCAAAACGTACAAAAACCCCTGCTAGAAGAAAATCCCCATTTGCAAAACGTCTTAAAATAACTAAATCAACCTATGAATCATCTATTTCACTTTCATTTGAAGCAGAGTCCCTTTTTCTTCCACCTCCTCCTCCATCATCTTGGCTGTAAAAAGGAAAAGTAAAAGTTGGTGGACCTTCCTAACCTCAACCGTAGACTCGAGTATAGACACAACAACCATCCTTTTAACCCTCTGACCACAATGTGCTTCTACACTCCTTAATGGATACGGAAAAGAAAAGGTTTGAAATTCTCAATTCCAACCGCATTATCCTCGCTTCTAGGTATGTAGATTGTGCTGCCTTGGGTATGTTAAGGCTTGCTGAGTCGGTTAGGGTCAAATTGGCCATAGTAGATTGGTCGGTTATAGTGAACATAACCTATCCATGTTACCCATTGCTTGTTTAAGAGTTGTTTTCGACTATTAAAGTAAACACCACTTCGGGTAAATTCTATGGCTTTATGAACTTCAAAATCTTAGGACAACCATATACCCTAGATCGAGTCAAATTAGTTCAAATTTTTGGGTTTTCTGACTTGAACTTGATAATTTCTCTGATGATTTTGATGAGAGTGGTTTTTGGAGGGAGATAACTAGTCTAAACACTGATTTTAATCCTAGGACCTCCAAAGCCATAAGTATTCGGAGTCCTATGCTAAAAATTGTTCATCACATTATAGTTTATACTATAAATGTGAAAAGGACAAGTTACAGTGCTTTGCTCAAAATTGACCTTTTCTTCCTTTAGTGCATTGAAAAGGGTCACAAGCTGGCTTCTAGTAGATGGCTTGCAGATCACTTTGATTTGCTATCAAAACGGAAGTCTGGCGATAGTGTGATTGGTCACTAAGTTACCAAGATTGTTGTGGAGATGACCCAAATCAACCCAAACCTAAAATTTAGATTTATCCCTAGAACAATAACTTTCCAACCCTTGCACCATCTCCATGATGATCAAAAGTTCCTAGGTATCCAAACCCTACCTAAAATGTTCATCGTCATAAAAAACCGAGATGGGAATTATGTCCTTAAGGTTGATAATGTGGTTGGGCAAGAAAATTTTAAACTGGCTCGAGATCCTTCTCCTCCTCCTTTGCCTTCTACTGCTCTTGCACCTCATAAAATGTTTACCTTTTTCGTGCCTCCTCCAATGGATTTCTCACACCTGGTTACTCTCATCACGGGTTGCATTGATGCGCTTGAACGCACTGTGCTTACCAGGATTTAGACCATTGATGATCGCGTCATAGAGCTCGCCACCGCATAGACCTCTTTTAAAGGGGCACTTACTAGGCTTTGTAGACAGTAGCGAGAGTTGGCTGCAACGATCAATGAAACTGAAGTGGCTCCTTCAACGAATAGAATTAGTTGATGCAGTCTCGAGTCCCATCGTCGATGCAAACATCGCAAAAGATCAAGAACCCGTGGACACTTTTGCTGATGTTGCTGCAATTAAAGCCGTTATAGCTGCTGAGCATGAAACAGAGTATGATCCTCCAGTTGATCCATCTACTGATCCCCCAACAATTTCTTAGATTTTTAGGAGTTTTTCTTTTTTCTTTGTATTTTTTTCCTTCTTTATTTTCTTTGTACATTGGTGACCTTTAGGTCACATTTTAAAATATTTGATCCATTTTTGTTGTAATTATGCATTTCAGTTATATTTTGATTCATATTGCTAATTTTGCTTATATATATGCAAAATAGGTCCATATATGAGTTTGTTGTTTGATGATTCTCCTTTATGAGTTTGTTTTATGATATGAATTTTGTTGGAAATGTGTTTTTGACAGCAGTTACAGTGGTCTTATGATGGATGTTGATTATTGTTGCTGCATTTTGATAAAAAATGATGAATCTTTGCATAAAAATTTATTTTTTTGTTAGTTTATGGTCATTTTGATGGGAATGCAGAAATATCATGCCTTTTCAGTTCAAATATGCACATTTCATGCTAATCACACCATATTCACTTCTTGACAGCAAATTCATATATTTTTTTACAACAAAACTAACTTTTTGACAGCAAAAATCTCCCTTTAAACACTCATTTTTTTTATTACTTTCAAACAAAAGGGGAGTAAAAGTGCAAAAACATTAAAAATTTCATTTAAAACTTGTTGGCACACTTTCAGGGGAAGTTTTATACATTTTTTATAAAATTTCCTTAGTTCACACCTTTTTAACTCTTGCACTTAAAAGTTATTTGTCACCATAAAAAAGGGAGAGATTGTTATACTTTTAATGTTCTAACATGCACATTTTGATGGATACAAACAACTAATTAATCAACTAATGTTGTTTGTTTGATTATGTGCAATGTTTAATTTTCAGATTGCAGATTACTGGTTTGTAGCGCCCGCTACATACTTAAGTAGCCCCCGCTACTTAAGGATAATGAAGGAAAAATCTGAGAAACTGGATAAATAGCCCTTGCTATATATTAAGTAGCGCCCGTTACAAAGCAATAGCAGCCGCTACAAAGAGATTCAGAAGACACAATAATTAAAAGCTAGGAAAAGGGTCCAGCAGTGCCCGCCATAGGGAGTAGCGCCCGCTACTGAGAGAGCTCAGTGACACAAAAGCACTTTGGAGAAATTGGATGAATTTTCGCGCTTGCTACATGTTAAGTGGCGCCCGCTACTTATAGCATTCACTGCTGCTACAAGGTTAGTCGCAGTTGTGAAGTTCTTCATTCTAGGCTGAGTCGCACCAACTACAAGTTAAGTCGCACCTGCTACTTACTTAGTAGTGCCTGCTTCTCCTTGTGTAGCCACCTCTATACTTCGAAAACTGACAAAAAAATAGTTGTTGCAAGCACGAATATTTTCATTAAATGCATATTTAATAAACCCAAACAGTTCTATTAAGATGAAGACTATTTATATGAGTTTGTATGAAGTTAATGGTTATTGAACAACTTATATTCTTGCAATAATTCATACTATTGAGCATTTAAGTGTTCTTGAGTTTAGTTTGGAGTTTTCTTATTATAAAAAGAATTAATTGTTAAACTTCAAGGTTGTTGAAGTGTAATTAATTTCTGAGAGTTGGGTAAAATTTATTAGGTAATTTCTTTCTCGTCTCTTGTAATTTTTAAGAGTTTTGTGTGAGCCTTATTGTAAAACACATTGTTAGGTTTAGTTTCAGCCAAAACACTCAAGGTTTGATCTTGTACTTGTGAAAAAGATCTAAGTTAGTGAAATACTCAAGTGTGATATTAAGGAGTAGATGTAATCTTATTTTTTGTCTAACCACTATAAATTCCTTGTGTTGAATTTTCACTCCTCCTCCTTATTAATTTTTTATTTGTTAATTTTTTATAACAATCAATTAACCCTCCCTTTTGGTTGTCAATGGACTTTCAATGTACATATAGGTCCTAGTGGTATCTAACAATTCAATTGAATAGTGATGTTAAGATGGAAGGAAGTATGCATTGTAAGCAGAAACCTCCTAATGATCCTAAAGAACTGAATGGTGTGCATAAAGGGAAAGAAGCCTTAGATGCCTAAAATTTCAAAGAGAAACCTATAGATGCTAATCCAATTTTTGGGCATTAAATGTTTATTGTGATATGCTTGATCTTCATATGTTGGATTCTTTATCCGTCGTTTTGGAAGCGCAGTGTATGAAGCATAACGATGACATTAGTGGTGGGGGAATGGTTTTAGAACATTAGTAAATATTTCATCCTTGGTACTGGTGTTGTTTGCCTTCCCATTTTTTTCCATATGTTTACGGATTAGTCAATTTTCACATGGAATGTTCAAGGTGCGGCTAGTGTGCATTTCCATAATGTTTTCAAGGATTTAGTTGGTATTCACCTGCTTTCCATTGCCATTTTGGTGGAGATAAAGCCATTAAAGTAATTCAAAAGTTAGGCTTCTCTGATTATTTTATGGAAGAGGCGCAAGGATTCTCTCGGGGCATTTGGGTTTTTTGGCGTAAAGAGCTAGTAAAGGTGGAGATCTTAGAGTCTCACAAGCAGTTTGTTCATATGAAAGTTAACCAGGGCAAGAATAATAGTTGTCAACTTACTACTGTTTATGGTAGCCCAACCCTGTTTTAAGACAACAAAAGTGGACTAATTTAACTAGGTTGGCTGATGGTGGAAATCATCCTTGGATGGTTATAGGTTATTTTATTGCCTTTTTTTTTATCATCAATGAGAAGTCTTGAGGGTTTGGTTCAGGAAGTGGTGTTTGCAAGAATTTCAAACAATTTGTTTAAAAGTGCATAATGGTTGATTGGGATTTATTGGCCCCAAGTTCACATGGCAGAGAGGTATGATTCAGGAGAGGATAGACCAAGCTTTGTGTAGTGTTGAATAGAGGCTGATATTTGATGGGGCTTCCTTGATGCATTTGTCTAGGGTCAAATATGACCACAAGCCCAACTTAGTGAAACTTTGTAATTCTCCTCCGCTTAGAAAGAGATATCCATTCAGGTTCCAAGCGACAAGACTCTTACATGAAGGATTTGGATATTTTGTTGTGAAGAACGGGGCAATTAAGAAAGGTTTACTAGAGGTGGAAAAACACTTCACGAGGCAAGTTATTAAATGGAATAGAATGATTCTTGGAAAAATCCTAAAAAGGAAAAGAAGAGTTCTAATTAGATTGGGAGGTATTCAAAGGAAGTTAGAGTTTGGGCCTAATCCTTTGCTAGTGAGATTACAGAAGGAGTTGAAGTTAGAGTATGAAGGATTCTTAACCAAGAGGAACTTTTATGGTTCTAGAAGTTTCGACTGCAATAGGTAACTTGTTGACACAGAAATACCAAGTACTTTCATACTTCAACCATCATTAAAAGATGGAGGAACAACAATGAGGCTCTAAAGGATGAGCAAGGTAATTGGATTTTTGATAAAGCATTTCTCTAGCAAATGACGGTTAGCTTCTTTTAAAATTTATATGGTCAGGAGGAGACTTTGGTTGAGGATTATGATTTGAAAAGGAAGTTCCCCCAACCCCAAGAGGAGAATCTATTTGACAAATGGAATTTGATCAAGGAAGAAGCTATAAAAAATGTTGTGCTCTCCATGAATCCCCTTAAAGCTTCTGGAGAGGATGGTATCCATGCTTTCTTCTATCAAAAAATATGGCACGTAGTTAAGAATTCTATGGTGGATTATGTCAGAGGTGTGTTCATTGAAGTGCAATCAGTAGCTACTCTGAATTCTACCTTGATTGTTCTCATCCAAAAATTGAGAAGCCTGTTTCTATTTCTCAATTTAGACCCACTAGTCTTTGCAATGTTTCCTACAAGATTTTATCTAAGGTTATAGTTAATCTTATCATTCCTTTTATGCCTATTTGGGTAAAGCCAAACCAATGTAGTTTTGTTCAAGGGAGACATATCACAGATAACATCATTATAGCTCAGGAAGTCATTCACTCAATGAGGCTTCGTAAAGGAAAAAAAAAAGGAGTATGGCAGTGAAGATTGATTTAGAAAAAGCCTATGATAGGCTTAGCTAAAGTTTCGTTCAAGACACGTTAAAGGAGGTGGATTTGCCTAGTGGACTAATACAAATAATTATGGATTGTATTTCCTCTTTGTCTATAGACTGATCCCTTTGTTCCTATTAGATGAATACGCCAAGGAGATCCTTTGTCCCCTTATCTTTTTGTTATTTGTGTGGAATATTTAGCTTATGGGAGATAAAGCTACTGAGGGGAATTTTTTTGAGGCTTATTAAGTTGTTTAAGGGTTATCCTCCTCTTACTCATTTGATGTTTGTGGATGATATTATATTATTCGTTGAATCTATTTTAGAGCAGGTGCAAGTTACTAAACAAGTTCTTGAAGACTTCTGTAAGGCATTGGTGCTGAAGATGAATGTGCAAAAAACTAAGGTGTTTTGTTCAAAAAATGTCTCAAGTAGCCTTGCAAAAAAGATAAGTTTAAGGTTCTTTTACTCTCCTTTTTTTTTTTTTTTTTTGCAGAGAACAAATTCTCTGTTTTTTCTCTAGATTAGAATTCCCAAAAAGATAGGAATCATCAGGATAATAAGATACAAATAATTTTTCACTTATGGGATATTATCTTATCCCTTTTTTGAATTCTTATATTCAAATTATATTTATTATCCTATTAATTAATTATGTTAATGGATCTGGGTCAAATACAACCGTCATGGGTGTACCCGAACCTGACCACTAATTCCAAAATCTCCCACTCGCACATGACGAGACACATCCCATCAATGACAAGTTTTATAGACATTTCATACCAGGCAAATAGACCTTATGACCGACATACAATGAGAGTTCTTTGCTATACACCTATTAGGGATATATAGCCTCTCAACAAGTGTCTTTTTGAGCAGATAATGTATGAACCACCCTAGATTACTTATTATATTTCTTTGTCTCTCTTTTGATCTCATAACATTTTTTAATCACAATTATGTTAACTCATAAACATAACTGGTCGACCTATAAATACAAAAATTGAAAATGACCACTGAGTAATCTTCCTTTCTACTTAATTCCCTCAATCATAATTCAACTCGCTTTTCTAGAGGTGTCCCATATGATCGAATTACTCATGATCTTCTAGTAACACTTTAAGATAGCGAACACTGAATTATCTTAGGAACTAGCCTAAAGTCATAAGGGTAGTATATTTGAGAACCATAATTCTCAAGGGTTTTATATTTTCAAAAGTTGAGATCAATAACTTTTGTTCTCTTTCTGTTCAAATTTTGCACAGGTATGAAACACATGTCATAGTGTTCTTTCCTTTTCAATGAGAGTATGTCTATCAAAAAAATATTTTTGATTTATAAACACTATGCAGATGATAGTTTAGACATACTCAATGTCTAACTTGAGTTCTCTCGTCCACTTAGTTCAGTTCAGAACTCACATTTAGCGACTTAGATAGATATAGGCATAATTACATATAATTTGCCACTTCAATATCATCACCATGATATGCAAATCTTATTTCCTAAAATAAGATGACTATCTTGTTTTAAGCATGAGCTCTCTCTCTTATCACTCATATAATTTGCTTAAAACAATCTTATCTTTATTCATCTCATAGATAAATAAAGGTGATTACCCATATGAGAAGGTCAATCTTCTTTTTGTTCGACATGCTTTTACAATATAATAACAATAAATGTACTAAACATTTACACTCATGTAAGCACAAAACAAACACCATGTTTTGGTATCAATAACAAAGTGAACTTTGTTGAATAAAACAACAAATAACTTAAATATATTAACATCTATGCGATTCTTGAGTCTTTGTATGTCCAAAACATACATCTCTAGGAACAAGTTTGGTTATACTGATTTACAACCATCTTATGCGTATAACGTATTTAAGATTCACCTTCCTTGTATATAACTATAGTCTCTCACAAAATTATATTTTGTGTCTATACATATGGTCTTGTAATAAATTTTGGATCTTTGGTGTAACCTATAATTGCTTGACTATCACAGTTTACTTAAAATTGATTCACTTGCAACACCTCATATCCAAATCTTCCAAAAACTCTTCATTCAAACCACTTATTGTACTGTAGTTGAAAATCCTTCAATTCAACTTTCATTGTGGATAATGATGTACATAATTGTTTCTTGCTATACCAATATATGATATCTCAATTAAGCAAGAAAACAAATTTGGAAGTTGATTACCTTAAATCCACTTCTTTAGCCCAATTGACATATTTATAGCTTTTGAATCTCAATTCTTCACATTGATAACACAATGAGTTATCTACTGTACTCTTAAGATACCTCAATATCTTTTTCAATGCTTCCAACGTGCTAAACCTAGGTTGAAATGATATTTGCTTACCATTTCAATAGTAAAGTAAATATCAGGTCTCGTATACACTATTGTTTACTTCAGACTTCCAACCACTCTCACATGAGGGACATTTTTCATTCGTTCCTTTTCTTATGGAATTTTAGAACATAATTTACAGCTTTGGCAATAGGAGTATTTATGGGTTTGTGATTACACATAATTAATCATTCAAGGACTTTTATTATGCATATCTCTTAACAAAGAAATAACAACTTTCTTGTCTGATATCTTGAAATCTTAATTTCAAGAATATTAATTCACCCATATCCTTCCTTTCAAAGTTGGATAATAACCAATATTTGATATTATCCTCTATTAATTCCAGCTATTAGTATGTTATCAACTTATGATGACATAATGACAAACTTGTATTTAAAAATTTCTTAAGACCATAGATTGAACTCATTAATCTGCAAATTTTATGTTCATAGTCTACTTTGATGAACACTACTCTTCATCCAATTCCCCGTTGAGAAATGCAATTGATGCAATTCAATATCAAGATTTGTCACAATGGCTAGAATTAACCTTATTATGATAATACTTACAACAATAAAAAATATCTACTCATAATCAATTTCTTTCTGTTGCATATACCCCTTTGCAAAGAGACGAATTTGTCTCTCAATGCTGCCATTAGCTATATACTTACTGATTCTCAATATCTTTACATCCTACCAAAAGATCTACCAAAAACTCAAATTGATTTGATCTCACAAACTCTATTATTTTATTTCATTGTATTTATCCTTTCATCCTTAGCATCACAGTTGCTATGCCTCAACTCAAAATCTTGAAGAACATATTCATCAAGTTTCATTAGACTGTAATTTAAACCAGAATCTCAAAATCTATCAAGCTCCCACTAGAACTAAAGATTTTGAACTCCTACTTGGATAAGGATCACTCTTATTCAGACATTGTTGGTGGAACTGAACCAATGTCCATCCTCTAATCCTCCAAATTCCTCCCACTCGAATGAAGTGGTACTTGTGAATCTTTGATCTGATGTCTCTAATAATGAGAATTCAAGGTTTAAATTATTTTGCTTAGAAATTTTGTTATATGAGAACAAGACATCTTATGATCTAAAATTTAGTTATAGTCCCACTATTTAGCTTACTTATGAACAACATATCTTTTTGATAGTTTAGAGATCACAAAGATACTCTTCTTACTTCTTAGGCCTAATTTCCCATAAAAAGTATTATGGACATAGGTATTATATCCCCAAAAATTTAGGATGTTTAAGTCTACTTGTTGACTTATCTATAACTCATATGGAGTGGAAGTAATTAATGTAGAGGGCATACAAGTAAGAACTTATATGGTTGTAATAATGCATCACCCCAATAGGTAAATTTATTTAAACCATCACATACTTAACCATTATAAGAAGACTCTCATTTCTTCTTTTAGCAACACTATTTATTGCAAAGTGGTGGAATAGTCAGCTGATGCTCTATTCCTTTTTTAGCACACAAATTTGTCTAAACTGATCAGAAAAATACTCATGACCTTTTATCGGTTCTATGTACCTTATTTTTATTATCTAATTGATTTTTAACCAAAGGAGAGATAATTCTTAAAGCACCTTAACACTTCAGAATTATGTACAATCAAATAGACATAACTATACCATGTATAGTCATTTATAAAGGTGATGAAATAATAGGCGTTATGCCTTGCCCTCACAATAATTGGACTACTTAATGTTTGAAAGGATTAAATGGCATGGAAGAATGGATTTAGTTCTCTAAATGGTTTTCTTGTTATTTTTCCTTTTAAGCAATACTAACAGGTAGACAATTTTACTTGTTTAAATTAGCTAGAAGACTTATTTTAACTAAACGATATATTCATTGTTGGTCAATTTGACCAAACCTAGCGTGCCAATCATTCACATGATTCTCATAATTTTGTGAAAAACTGTAATTAAGGAAAAAACTAATAATGAAATTGCACTTCTTATAATGTCCATAACAAGAAAAATCATTTAAAACATAATCAAAACCTTTAGAACTTTTATCCCAAATGTAATTGCTCTAAATTATTATGGATAGACCAATAGAAACAAAGACTAAGAAAAATTCAAAAATAGAAAACTAAATTTGTTAATTTTTCGGAGCATAGAAGACAGCATGTAAGAGTGTGGTTTGCCTCCAAATAAAACTAATTTATAGGCGGCAATCCCTTTTATGACAACGCATGTGTTGCATACAAAAAATCATCATACCCCATTGGGTATTTAATGAAATTTTATGAAGGCCTCACAATCCTTCATCACATGGTCTGTTGCTTCTAAACTTTTATAATCCACAAATGATTTTTTTTGTTGGAAAAATAGAATTTATAATGGACATGTCACTCACATTTGAGTGAACTGATCATACCCTCTATGGTATATTTTAGTCCTATGAATAATGACCCTTAATTCTACAGTTGAAATATTTGACCTTCGTAATATTTCCTTTCGTAGGACATCCATACTATTCTTGTTGGTTTTTCTTAGGCTTTTTGTTTTCTAAAACCTCATTTGCTTTATCTTTGCCTTTATTCTTGCTTCACTTGCATTTATTTTCTGAAACTCCATATGAGCTTGACCTAGTCACATGCACCTTGTCACTTGATTGCATAGCAATAAATGAGTTAGCTTTAAGCTCCAAATAGCGAGAAGCATTCTTAAGATTTTTATTACAGGTTGGGTTCATGCTTATATGCTCCTAACTTACTGGCAAAGAATGAAATACAGTTTAGATCTTTTATTTTTAGTCAACTCATGACCAAGATCATATAACTCATTAATCATCTTTCAGACATTCCTTTTAAATATATTGTCAGGTTATGTTTTAAATACTCCTTATAAGTGTTAAACAAATAATGAGTGAACAAAATTTTATGACAGACAAACCATCAGCATTATTCTTCCAAGTTGTTTCGGTTTCCTGATCCCACCTATGCTGGATTGTGTTACCTCATTGGTTACTTCCATCCATAATTTCATTTAGTGGTTTAAAAGCTTCTTTGCTCTTTTAGCACATACTGGTTTTCAATAATCTAGATTTTTATAGTTGTCTTTGTTCTTCACTAATGTTGAGCTCTACAACTATAATCTTAGAAGCATTCTAGATTTTAATGAATTAGATAAACAATATAATAGAGACTATGTTTACACATTTTATTAATACCACAGCTCTACATGAAATATTATTTTGCAATTAATTATACATTAATACTAATATACATAAAATCCAGAATCAAAAGGTCACTAGGTTTCTAATCAAATCCTAGATAATATGTGTGAATTAATAGAAATCTTAATAATTTTGTGTAAAATAATAGTTTAATTATTTCAACCAAATTCTACAAAACTATAAATAGAATAATTATAATTAAATTTATCAAATTTCAAAAATAATGTCATGCAAAAGTTATACCAAAATTAATTACATAAATTAATAAAGGTAAACACGACGATAACTACTGCATATTCCACTAAATTTGAAAAATAATATTAATTGGTTCATAAACCAATAAATCTTTGAAACTAATGAAAGGTAATTATCCTACAAAATATTTTTGATTAACAAAAATAGGGTTAATTATTATTTCCCCCCTGTAGAATGACTCTTTATATTAAGTTCTCTCTAACCTTTCAAAAATACATTACCTCCTCCCTGACGAATGTCCCGTTATACTAATACACCTTTCCGTCTAATTTTATCGTTAGTCAACCCTAAAATGGTCAACAAGGGATGTAAAAAGACATAAATGCCCTTACTCTTTATTTTTAATTAATTACATTCTATTTTTGCTTTAAAAAAATATTTTTTAGTGTCAAAAAAATTTATTTTCATATTTTTTGAAAAATTTGAAAATAAAAAATAAGCAAAAATCTTTTTTATTTAAAAAAATAATTTAAGAAGAAATTAAATTATTTATTCTTAAATTTTTTAATACAAATAAAAAATTCATTTTCATATTTTTGACCAATTTGAAAATAAAAAATAAAAATATTTTTTTAAAAAATCTTTTTTATTTTTTATTTTCAAATTTTTGTTTTTTAAAAAATAAAATAAAAAATATTTTTATTTATTTTATTTTCAAAGTTGTTAAAAAATATAAAAATATATTTTTTAACTCTAAGAATTTTTTTTTAAAGCAAAAATATGATGTAATTAATTAAAAATAAAAGACAAGGATATTTTTGTCTTTTTACAGCCCATGTTTACTATTTTATGGTTGACTAACAGCAAAATTGGACAAAAGGGTCTACTAGTATATTGTGACATTTATCAAGGGGGAGTTAGTATATTTTTGAAAAGTCAGGGGGGAGTTAGTGTATTGGGTCATTTTACAAGGGAGAAATCGTAATTAACCCAAAAAAATATTGTAAAACTCACAAGCTAAGGATAAATCTTAACAACTTAATCCAAAGATTAATACATTGCAGTTCTTCTAACTGTATTGGAAGCCTCAAATTCTAACTGCATTTCCACTAGCAAAAAACAAATTCTTGCCCCTGACCGCCATAGTCCTCCCACTGTGAAGAAGGATCCCAAAATTTCGGTAGACAGAACTCATAACCCCTTTACGAACAAGAGCATCTAGAAAATATCTGATTATTGTCCCATGAGAATAAGTTCCATCACTACAATGATGAATAAGTTCAATGCGTCGATCACAATCTCTGAAAGACCGCAATATCGCTCTAATCCAACTTGTATCACTATTTAGACCTCCAAGCCATATGATCTCTTGACAAGCACGGGGGTACTCATACAATATGATCCACTAAGGTATAAAAATCTTCAACTTGGTCACTAGAACGTATTCTAATTCGACCAAGTTTTATCTCTAAACTCAAAATTTTTGCCTTTTGCTCAGGTGCGCATGTTATCATTGGAGTGCTTATATATTTCACCATTTTTCTGTAACATATCACAAAAAAATACATAAATTAGTAATATTATACACATTGTATAATAAAATTGATCAAGAATACATTCTTGACTCCTAAAATGAGCAAAAAATATTTAAAATAATTTTTTATAATTCTTCAAAATTTTTAAAAGCCAAAAAATATTTTTTCCAAATTTTTTGAAAATTTTTAGCAATTTTAACTAATTAAAAATAGCATTTTTATATATATAAAAAATTTCTGGTCATCAAAAAATTATTTTAATATTTTCAAAAAATTTAAAAATTATTTGGAATTAAATAATGAAAAAACGGCGAAAACCGTCTAGAAGTGGGCTTACGGGCCCACATGCTTTAAGTGCGCGAGATGTTGCCACATGGCAAAGTCTGGAGGGGGCTCTCAATTCAAACAAAACGACATGTCGTTTTCCGAAACTACAGCCCTTGCTCGTTAAACGACACATCGTTCAAGCTAAACGACAAATCGCTCCCATAGGTCACGTGATAGGGCAACAATTACTGAGGCGATGAAAATGACGAGTCGTTTTAGTAAAACGCCAAGTTGTTTTCTAAAAACGACATCGCTCATTGGCAAAATGACTCGTCATTTCATCGCGAATGGCAGCAGCTTCAAAGAACTTGTCACGTGCATGGCACATGACTTGCGATGGGTAAGCCCACTCGCAATATGCGGAGTGTGCAGTCCACACGCCACCTTGATGGAAGATTCTGGTGATCAGGCTTAGTTTGGTGGGGTTGGGGTTCCTAAGGTCGTTTGTGTGGTCTGTTTAGTCAATAAACCCCTCGAATTACGTGTTTGAAAATTCACAGCATGTTAAGGAGAGTGGGACTGTGACAAGAACGAACCCATAAAATCAGTTTCACGTATTCGATCACCTAAGTTTGAGAGGCCATAATTCTCTCCATTTTAATTCGATTTTAGTGTTTTATGTGTCGATTTAAAGATTTACACATGTAATATAACGTGGAATAATTAAATCGTAGAACGGAAAGCTATAACACAAAGTAAAATAGCTCTAAACATACCAACTCTAACATATTCATAAACAACATAAAAAACACTAAAATAATGCATTTTAATTAATTAAAACATATTTTAATTAATTTAATCGGAACACAAGTATTTATGCTCTGATACCAATGTTAGATTATGCCAATAATCAACATAAAATAAATTACTAACTTCTTGAAGCGCAATAATCGATCCGTTGAATTGTGTTACCAGTTTAGAATCCAATCACGAATGAAAAAAGTTCTTGTTTCACAGTCCAAGAGCTATAAATGTCACTACTTGTTCACCACTGTGAATCATAGGGAGAATTTCACACACAAAAAGAAAACTTTTTCTCCTTTTTTTTTTTAACAGAGAACGTATTCTCTGTTTTTTCTCTAAATTAGAATTCACAAAAAGATAAGAATCATTAGGATAATAGGACACAGTTAATTTTCCATTTATGAGATATTATTTTAATTTTTTTGAATTTTTATATTCAAATTATATTTATTATCCTATTAATTAATTATTTTAATAATTAATTAATGATTTAATGGTGGACATATCTAAACTCAACTTTATGCATGAATGTGGTGAGTTCATCTTAAACTTATCTTTCTTCTATTGCTCCCTCCTGTTATGATCAAGTTCACTTTGAAACTTGTGTCAACATTTTTCTGTAAGAAAAGTTTGAATTAAATCCTAATATCGAATAGTCACTATCACCAAATTTGAGCCCTTTTTTTGCTTTTTATTTTATTTATTGACCAATAAATAGCCTATTTTTAATTGCAAACTATATTAAAAAAAAAAAATTACTGGTTATTATCAACAATTTGGATGAAATTCTATTAAAATCTAGAAAACAAATCCCAGTGGAACAAAATTATGGTTGAGCGATTGTACTAATACATAATTGAATGATCACACTGAAACAAGTGAGAGAGTAATAGCCAGAGGTGAAAGTAAGCCATCAAAATAAAGCTTAAACTTTCTGGTCATACTGGCAGGCTAGCTCAGTTAAGTTTCAAAGGTAGGCTGCTTGACGCATGTCAACTCTAAGCATGCCTCTGATTCTAAGCATGCCTCTAAGTTGTGTCATACTCGATGCTATATATGTTCATGTTTGCTATCCACAGGAAAGGAGCCATTTGTTGTGTTGTGACAACATTACATGGTATGTAAAGACAGAAAAAGTAGTACCTTGAAATTCCAATCTCATAGCCGAAGCATCCATTTGTTTTACTGCAGCAAACTTCTGTTGAATAAAAATTAGAAGCATCCATTTGTTTCACTGCTGCAAACTTCTGTTGAATAAAAATTAGTAGCTTTAACTTTCAAATCATTATCTGAAGCATCCTCTTATGTTGCAGCTCCAACCTCTGTTGATCAGAATGAAGGAAATGGGAGAGAAGTACAGTAAAACTCCAATACAGGTTCAACGTTTTCCACTTAAGACTTCAACGTGTTTCCTTTTAAGCTCATCCCTTCAAAACCACTAATATTCAATGCTTCAAACTTGTGTAAGCATGACTAATATTGAATAGCAAAAAATACCATAACCTTATGTAAGCTAGATTTCTCTATACAGGTGGCCTTGAATTGGCTAATAGCCCAGGAGAATGTAGTTCCAATCCCAGGAGCCAAAACTGCAGAACAGGCTGTGGAATTTGCAGGTGCACTTGGGTGGAGACTCACAAGTGAAGAGGTCAACGAGCTGCGTTCCATGGCACAGAAGATCCAACGTGTTGCTGGATTGCCTGTTGAAAGGGCATAAATTTTAGTCAAGCATTCAAGAAAGAAAATGTAAGTCTTGGAAACAACTCTCTGGTTAAGTCATTGTTATCCGAGCAGACTTCCCCTATTTAAACTGCAGAATGTTGCTTAACTAGAAGTTTATTAGTGGCTTCCATAACGGAAGACATATATCCAATTAAGCTGTGTTTGTTGAGGGGAAAGACAAAAGTAAATAGATTAAATAAATGCAGAATTTGCATTATTAGTGGTTAGTACATCATGTTAATTTTATATTAATGGAATTCTCTTTCCCATGTGTAAGGCATATAGCTCCCATGCAGCCTGCGTGGTTTTAAAGACAACTACTTAATGTTATCTGAGGTAATTATATTAGGATCCAGGCACACAGATCCCAGCCCAACTAAAATTTCATACTTGTCACCTTATTTTTATTTTTTTGAAGAATAATATTTTTTTTTTGTAATTCTAGCCTTTTACGTTTGTGATCTTCCCCTCCTCCCAAATAAGGGAAGGCTTCTTCTTCCTTTCACCTAGGCAATAATGAACGTCCCCATCCCTTCTTCTCACCCACACCCAAACAAGGGATTAACCTTCATTTATATTACTTCACCCTGCAACTGTTTCTAACCCACTTCTATATTTAATGTCCGTTATGAAGGATTTTGAGGATCAAAATCTTACTATGTAATAACTCATTAGAGAACTGACCACATACAATGCAAATGTTGGAGAAATCAACAGGTGCTTGAACGAAAAATTTACTTAGAAGACTGGGTGTTGCAAAGATCAGATTGTAATGCTGTGGAATCTGACAAAAAAAAAAAAAAATCTTGAGCCAAACTAGGAAGAACCATACCATGTCTTAGAAGTGGAACTTGTCGTTTAAGGACAGACGGTTAAGTAGTGGCTCGGATTTGGAAAGTGGAAAACTTGAAAAGTTCCACAGGTATCTTCTCTCAAATAGCAGCAAGTCTCAATAAGTTTGTCTTTAAATTTCCTTGTTATTATATATGTTTAATTCCTTGATATAAATAAAATTGAGCCTTTAGCTTATATGATGATTTTATAATATATGTCATTTTTTATTACCAAGTATAATTAAAAGGGCCTACAAAATCTTCTTCTCCATTACTTTGAGATGAATTCAAAGTTGAAAAATACCATGAGAAATAGTAACCAGATGGTATGGAATTTATGCAGGGTGTTCAACTTCTACTTAAAAATAAAATAACTACTATGGTGTACGACCTGATCATTTGCTACATTCATACTAAGAACACGTACGAGAAAATATGCAGTGCTATCATAAAAAATTAGTTCATACAAATATGAAACTATTGCGAAAAATTAAGCACGGAAGGGTCCATAAAAAATTCAACAAGAATATTCTTCAAAAATATCATATTAAGGATCAACATCCAACTACACAATCATTCAAGAAATTATCTTTAAAAAGGATCCCGATCAAATTGGTCAATTGTTCAAGAAATGATACATAAAAAGGATTCAGTCTGAAATATATAATTATTCAATAAATAATCCATAAAAAGGATCCAGACTAAAACTGTTAATTGTTATTTTTCAAGAAATGATCCATAAAAAGGATTTAAACTGAAATGATCAAATTGTTCAAGTAATGATCCATAAACTGAAATGATCAAATTGTTTAAGAAATGATCCATAAAAAAGATCCAAATTGAAATGGTCCAACTATTCATGAAGTGGATCTATACAATAATGGTTAATTGTTCAAGAAATAATCCATATAAAAGATCCAAACAAAAATGGTTGTACTATTCATGAAATGATTCATATAAAGGATCCAGACCAAAATGGTCTAATTGAATGATCCATAAAAGAAATCCCAATAAAAAAGGTCACCGTTCAAAAAATGATCTAAATTAAAATGTAACAAAAATAGGATCAAATATATAAAAGAGAACTACTGGTTCTCTACATCGTAACCGATGAGCATTCTCCTCCACCTAGCAGGCTTTAGATATGAGTGTCCTGGAGGCTCCATTAGACTAGGACTTGTTGATGTTGGGTGTTTATTAGTGTTTGGCAGACATTAGGCCTAGGATTTTCCTAAACGAGAACAAGTCTAGTCTAGGTATGGAAGTAGATAATAAGATTGCAAAGCTTAGTGGGAATGCACGAGGTGTGTTAAGCTGAGGGCTTCCTGGAAGCTGAGTAGCTCAAAAAGTATATTGAGTTATCTTTGGAAGGCTCATGTTATTGGTAACTTCTGCTCTCTATTAAAGGTAATCCAAAGGTCTTCCCAAAAGTTTCCTCCCCCCAAAAAGTTTCTTTGCTTTAGAGAAATTTGGACTTTTATTAAAGTCTTGAATTGTATGGTGGCTGCGAATACTCAAGTAGGCAAGGCTGGATGATTCTATGGTTAAATAGAGGTAATGATGTGCTTATTTTAGAGGCTATGGAGCCCCGTGCTGCATATGCTAGGATGTCAGAGAAAGAGGAGATGATGCTCGAGATAGTCTCTCTTTGGAGAGCATGGGCTTGGTTGTTATAAGTTGCTTGGGCTAGACTACTTAGTTGTTTAGGGCTTACTTCTTAGAATGTTTGGACTTATCTTGGTCCTGTTTCTTTCTTAGGGCCCATTTAGGAGTGAGCCCTTTTTTAGTTGTTATCATATGGCTCCCTGCTTCGCTATCATGAGTAACTATGAGAAGGATATAAGGAGTATTCTTCTTGTGTGTACTAGTTTAGTCATCAAAATATTGAGTCTTCTATCTTGGAGCTTATATGGGCTGACATATGTGAAACCCCGTGTGGCAAGTCTTGAAATCCTCGAGTCCTATAACAAACACAAACTACTTAAGAAAATGTCAAAGTTTTCCTGTCATACCCATCCCTTGTTTATTAGTGTTAGGGTTTTAGGTCAAGCAATATGCGATTGCTTCAAGCATTACACCCTAAGTATCTAATTTGGAATACCTAGCATGCTGCCCCCAGCTAGCATATATATAGGTTTACACTAGGGTTAAACCAGTTAATGGGTTCTTACCTATTAGGCCCACTACAAAGCTCCATTATCTATTAAGACTTATATTAGAATATATATTAGGGTTATTTAATATACCCAGCAATCTCCTCCTATGTTTTACATATAACACTTTTCAATAGATAGATAATATAATGTTCAAAACAAAATATTGAATCATTATATCATAAAAAGATTAATTACTCAAAATATGAATTTTTTAAACACACTATCAATTTTAGAAATAAACTAAATTGATGCAAATAAATTAAATATATTTGAATAATAAGTATACCAACATAGAGTTTTATAATTTAACTAAACTCAATCAACATAGGCATTTTTATTTGCAAGTGAACTATTTATTCAACTGAAAGAAAATATACTAGTCCCCCACAGTCCATAGTTATAGAGGAATTATTCATCAAGTAGATCATTCTCATCAGAAGTCCAGTTTAGCTCTGCTCCTTTATTTTCGTCATTTCCTGTAAGTTACCAAATATGAATTTCATATGAATTCAATCATTTGTATAACTCTTTAAAGTGTCTAGTTCATTCAAAATAAATTAGCACAATACTACAATAACTGAAAATAATGATATATTAATGTCAATTAAGCATCAATACCAATAATATATTAATGTCAATAATAGTATGCATCAATGTCAAAACCAATAAGCATCAATGTCAAGTTTCTTTATAAGAACAAGACCTAAACAGTTTCTTTTTCAAAAGAACCATTTCATGTTTTTATGTGGAATCTTACAGCTGCCAAGTTCAAATCTAGTTAAGCTATATCATCAAGTATGGAATGATAAAACCGTTCAGGACAGAACATTCAAATGGAGATAAATTATCTCATCAAATGTGGAATGAGACAATTCGCCCCAAAAAGATATATCATTAAATGTGGAATGATATATTGACAACTGTAAGCATCAAACATTATCAAGTGCTTATCTTAATCACCAAAGGGAGATTCAAAAATTCAAAATAAAACAGATGTAGGTTAATGCTTGTCTCATATAGCTATTAACCCCATTTCCCCCACAATTTTGAATATTCGATCTTTGTTCAAACCTTTTGTGAGTATATCTGCAATATTATCCTTCGATCGCACATCAACCAAAGTGATAATACTTTGTTCTATAAGATAATTCAGCATTGCATGTTTCAGCCTAATATGCCTCCTCTTACCATTAAAGAGTGAGTTTTTCACTACTGAAACTGTAGCTTGATTATCACAGAACAAACTTAAAGAATTAATCTTTAGACAAGTTAATGGAATATCCA
>CANXYC010509737.1:0-41171 GCA_948193065.1 Aleurites moluccanus
TACTTTGAGCTTATGATAGCAAATTTGCAACCTACTCATCTAACCATCCATATCTTCATCATTTGATCCAATGGTTAGATTTAATCAAGCCTAAACTAATACCATAGGGTTGTACACACTCTATAACTCCATATTATAAAGAAAAAGACCAAAATACCCCTAGTGCAACCGAAACTCCGAAATTGCATAACTTGTCGGGAACCACTTTTCAACTGGATTTATTTCTCTAACTAATACTCAAATAAATTAAATAATGCCATTTTCAAGTCTTTAAATTCTTTTCTACCTCCAAATATGATATTAAATCCATTAAAATCCGACGGGCGAAAAATGACCATTTTTCCCCCAGTTCACC
Source organism: Aleurites moluccanus (assembly GCA_948193065.1). Taxonomy (NCBI): domain Eukaryota; kingdom Viridiplantae; phylum Streptophyta; class Magnoliopsida; order Malpighiales; family Euphorbiaceae; genus Aleurites; species Aleurites moluccanus. The sequence continues at coordinate 356 of CANXYC010509737.1, forward strand.
AAAAACTCAAAATTTTTCGATTAAGTCCTAACAGCCTCTAGATCACTTCTATGTTCAAAATAAATTCAAATAACATGCATAATATCAATTTTGTACATAAATACATATTAATAATACATTCAAAAGAAAAGAAAAATTTTCCCCTTAAGGTTCTCTTTAAGGGTTAGGTTAAGATTAGGCTGAGGTGTTACATTTAGCTAATCTAGATAAAGTAGAATTGCCTATCTGTGAGCATTGACTAGCGGGAAAAATAGCAAGAAAACCTTTTGGAAAAGGAACTAGGGTCATTATTCCATTACAATTAGTTCATTTAGATGTTTGTGGTCCAATGAATGTGAGGGCAACACATAACACCTATTATTTCATCACCTTTATAGATAGTCACATGTTATGGTTATGTCTATTTGATATCACATAAATCTGGAGCTCTAAGTTGCTTTAAGACTTATCTCAACTTAGTTGAAAATCAATTAGACAAGAAAATCAAAGCACTAAGAACTGACAGAGGTCGAAAATATTTGTCTGATCAGTTTATATAATTATGTGATGAAAAAGGAATATAACATCAATTGACTATTCCACGAACTCTGCAACAAAATGGTGCTGCTAAAAGGAGAAATAGAACTCTCCTTGAAATGGTTAGGTCTATGATGGCTCAAGCAAACTTGCCTATTATCTTTTAGGGTGATGCACTATTAACAACCACATATGTGCTTAACCGTTTGCTCTCTAAATCAGTTAACTCCACTCCATATGAGCTATGGACAAGTCGACAACCTGATTTAAACATCCTAAAACCTTGGGGATGTGCTGCCTATGTACATAATACCTCTCATCCATATGGAAAATTTGGCCCAAGAGGTAAGAAGAGTATCTTTGTGAGATATTCAGAACTATCAAAAGGATATGTTTTCATAAGTGAGCAAGATAGTGGGAGTATAACTGAGTTTGAATCATGAGACGTAATGTTCTTAGAGAACGATTTTCCTAAGCAAGGGGATTTAAACCATGAGTTCTCCTTATTTGAGACTTTAGATCAAGATTCACCAGGACTACTTCATTCGAGTGGGAGGAATTTGGTGGATGGCATTGGCATAGTTCGACCAACTGGTTTGAATGAGAGTGATCCTGGTCTTAGTAGGAGTAACGATCCTAGTTCTAGTGGGGACTTGATGGATCATGGTTTAAATAATAGTCCAATGGAACTTGATGAAAATGTTCTTCAAGGTTCTGAGTTGAGACTCAACAACCGCGGAAGCATTCCTCGTCGTCGATTTGTGATCGAAGGCACTAATGAAGTTTTTATGGTTGTGTCACAAGAAGATGAAGAGCCAAAGAATGTTAAAGAGGCTCTCTCTTGCCCTGCTAAGGATAAATGGATGAAAGCAATGGAAGAGAAAATGGAGTCCATGAGATCAAATCAAGTATGGGATTTGTTAGATCTCCCAGAAGGACGTAAACCTATTGGGAATAAGTGGATTCTCAAAATTAACCATAAAGTCAATGGCAGCATTGAGAGATATAAGGCTCATCTCATAGAAAAGGGGTATACACAACAAGAAGGAATTGACTACGAAGAGACATTTTCTCATGTTATGCGTTTTACCTCTATTAGGTTAATTCTAGCGATTGTGGTAAATCTTGATCTAGAACTACATTAAATGGATGTAAATACTGCTTTTCTCAATGGAGAATTAGATGAGGAAATCTACATGCATCAACCTATAGGTTTCATCAAAGAAGGCCAAGAACATAAGGTTTGCAGATTGATGAGATCAATCTATAGTCTTAAGCAGTCTTCAAGACAATGGTACATTCAATTTCATAATGTAATCATGTTTAATGATTTTAATATGATAGATGAAGATCGTTGTATTTATACTAAGAGATCAAAAGATAAGTTTATTATTATGTCATTATATGTTGATGACATATTAATTGCTGGAAATGACAAGGAATATCTACGCCATATCAAAGAATGGTTGTCATACAACTTTGAAATGAAAGACATGAGTGAAGTTGTATGTATTCTTGGTGTTAAGATTTCAAGAGATCATACTAAAAGGATGTTGTCTCTTTCTCAAGAGTCATATATTATGAAAGTCCTTGAACGATTTAATATGAGTGAATGCAAACCCATAGATACTCCCATTGCCAAAGGCTAAGCCTTAAGTCGAAGGTTATGTCCCAATACTTCAGAAGAAAAAAATCGTATGAAAAATGTCTCTTATGCCAATGCAGTTGGGAGTCTAATGTATGCAATAATGTGTGCGAGATCAGATATTTGTTTTGTCATTGGGATGGTAAGCAGATATCAATCCAACCCAGGTCTGGCACATTGGAAAGCAGTTAAAAGGATATTGAGGTATCTGAAAGGCACTGCAAGCTGCACATTGTGTTATCAAGGTGGAAACCTGAAATTAAAGGGCTATACAGATGTTGATTGGGCTAGAGATGTGGATGAGATAAAATCAACTTCTGGATTTGTTTTCTTCCTTAATAATGGTGCAATATCCTGGAGTAGTAAGAAACAATCTTGTATAGCATTATCCACAATGGAAGCTGAATTTATTGCTTTTTCAGCTGTAGTACAAGAGGTAGTCTGGCTAAAGAGATTTTTGAAACATTTGGGTAAAGGGGCTGACAGTGAATCGGTTTTGATAAACTGTGACAGTCAAACAGCCATTGCTTACACCAAAAACCCAAAATTTCATTGCAAGACTAAACATATTGACATAAAATATATTTTTATGAGAGACATGATTACAAATAAATAAGTGAACATGAAATACATTTATACACATGAAATGGTTGTAGATCCTTTGACTAAACTTGTTCCTAGAGATGTATTCATTAGGCATATTAAATCTCAAGGATTGTGTAGATTAATGTATTTTCTTTATCTCTTTTTTATGTTAAACAATGTTCATTTTTGTTTATTATTCATTAATATTAAAAACATCATAATTGTTTTGTACTTACATGAGTGTAAATATAATAGTACATTTACTGTAATTTATATTGTGAAAGCATGTCGGACAGAAATAAGATTCACCTTCTCACATGGGGAATCGCCTTTATTTTATTTAAGTGATTAATAAAGATGAGACTGTTTTAAGCAAATTATCTGAGAGATAAAGAGAGAGCTTGTGCTTAAAATAAGATAGTCGCCTCATTTATGGAAATGAGATTAACATATCATTTTGTGATAATATTAAAATGGCAAAAAAATTGTGTATAATTGTGTCTTATATCTATCTAAATCACCAAATGTGAGTTCTGAGATTAAATTAGTGGATTAGTGAAATCAAGATTAGACATTGAGTATGTCTAAATTGTCATCTGCATAGTGTTTTCAAAATCAAGAATAAGTTTTTTGATAGACATGTGCTCTATGAGAAAGGAGAAAATACTATGGCATGTGTATCATACCACATGTGTGAATTATAGTGACAAATGGGAGGACAAAAGTTAAGATCTCGACTTTTAAAAATGTGAGACCCTTAAGAAATATATTTTTTAAAATGTACTATCCTTATGACTTTTGGTTAGCTCCTAAGATATAGTTTAGTGTTTGCTTACTTAGAATGTTACTAGAAGATTATGAGTAATTCGATATGATAGAACATTTTCTAGAAAAGCGTGCTGAATTATGATTGAGAGAACTTTATTGAAGGGAAGATTGCTTTGAGTTCACATTTAACTTTTTTGTTCACTGGTATATCAATTATATTCATAAGTGTTTATAATTGTGAATATAATTTTTGTTTGGAGATCTTAAGAGAAACAAACAAATGTGATGAGCAATATGGGATAATGCGTGCTTTATCTACTCAAAATGTTCTTATCAAGACACTATATATATTTAACCAGTATATAGCATAGAGCTCACATAGTATGATGGTTACCGGTCTATTTGTCTAGTATGAAATGTCTAAAAGGCTTATCACAGATAAGATATGTCTTGTCATGTGCGAGTGAGATATATTAGATTTTATGAGTTGGATCGAGTATGCCCATGACGGATGGATAGACCCATACCCATTAATTATAAATTAATTAATTATTTAAAATAATTTATAAGATAAATTTGAGTTTAAAAAGGATTTGATAATATTATCCAAAATGGATGATAATTTGGATAATATTATCATCATATTTTAACAAATCTAATCTGAAGGAAATTAAACTTTCGATAATTAGTTTTTCATAAAAGAGAGGAGAGAACAATTTTTTCTCTAAAAAAAACAATTCAAAAAAATTCTTTTAAGATTGTCATTCACAGAGATGAAAGGCTGTGACATTGAGGGACATTTAAATTGTGGAAAATGAATTCTCCGTTTGTGACTGTTTTATTGATCGGTGACACAAATTTACGTGAATCTATAATACAATAAATAAGTACTCTACTGTATATTTAGATTACCAGTAATCTAACATAAAAATACATATTATAAAAGAGTTCTCTTCCTTCCCCCTGCAACTAAAATAAAGAATGTAAAACTAGATTTTCCCACCATAAGGAGGCCTCAAAACTATCAAACATTATCCATTTCCATTATTCTGTACATGCCATCTATTTATTTATAGCTTGTGCTTTCCAGGGAGCTGAACTCATTTTCGTCGTCTTCGATTCCAATAGCTAAAGTGCCAGACATACAGAATTTAATGGACAAGAAACAAAAATAAATGAGAGCTAAATAGAAGGGGAAGGTAAGATATTAGGATTTAAAATTGAATCCAAATTTCAGATGGTTGGGTTTAACCCGCTGTGTTATACAATTATGATATTTTAAATAGTTGATCAGTTCGATAATTTAATTGATAAAATTTAAAATTCTTAATTGAAATATGAAAACGAGTAATGTTTATATATTTTCGTCATTAGACCATAACAATACACTACCACCGAATTTTTTTAGGATAAATATTTTAATTCTGTCGTATAAATTTATGAATTATTTTATGTATAATTTAAATTTGTTAAGAAAACTTAATTTCAATTTAACTTTTTTAAACCCTCAAGCTTTATCTGAACGAAACAATACTTGGTTCGGCAGGACTGACACTTTTAGAATAAAGAAAGTTGACTTCAACCACTGACTTCGTACGCAAAAGTCAAATTAATCCCTCAAATTGAATTTTGAGGATTTTTTTTTTTTTTTTTTTTTATTTTTTTCATTTTGAGGAATTCTTTGTATTAGAAGATTCCAGTTCTCACACTTTTAACAATTCTTTTGATGCTAACATCTGCTAAATGAATTTGATGTTCCTTTGCCATATTGCCCCAGTATTACAGGGATATCATCATATAATCACACAATAATACATTCCAAGCCTCAATTTCTTACCCTGCCAAAAATATAGGGCAAAACTAAAAATAGTCACAAAATCCACACAATCTAATAATTTGAGGTTCAAAATCAAGTACCCAAAATACTTTATTTTTTTTTATTTTTAAAAAGAGATTAAAAAATAATAATAATAATAATGGCAAATATGACCAGAACCACCCACGATGAATCCCCAAAGGTCTCTTGTAGCATAACATGAGCCTGTCCAAAACTCGGAGCGTCCTGAACGAGCCCAAAAACAGGTCGCAGCCAAAAACAACCCACACCCAAAACACAATCCAGTTGCACCTTTTTCATCAGTCATCCATCGCAGCCTCCTCCTAAACATGCAACTTGCACTAAGCAGAATAAAGTTATCTAAAGAACACTGAACTATTCAACTATGTCTATAGTTGGAATTATAGTTTAAATATCAGCTTCTTACAATCTGTCTGCCTAATTACCTCTGCCAAATTTTTCAGGTAGAGACCAAGTATCACTAGAAATGCAACTAGGACTTAACAACAGAGGATAAGTAACCGCTGATTTCAAAGAAAAGCTTTTACTAATTTGCAGGAAGCTGCAATTGCACCAATATCCTTCTCACCATGAACTACATTTAGAACTAGTTGTTTCAATCAATTCTACCAAACAGGAAAAGCAACTTCTTGTCAGGATACTAGATCACCGGATATATGTCCTGCAAAGGTCAAATCAATAATGAATGTTACAAAGGAATGATGGTGAAAGCAAATAATACAATATCCACAAGATGCACAACAGCAAGGCAAATATAATTTAAACTGGACTTCTAAAAAAGATGGATTTCCCAAATCCACTCCACTCTTGAAGTTGCGCCCCTCTTTTCAATTATAATCATCAAACGCTTCAACTAGAAATCAGAGTCTCAAGCACCATTGTTTATTAAATCACTAATTTTGATGCATGCATTTTCTAGATCGGGTTGTTCTCAACACACAGCTTGCCACTGAAAATTGCTCGTGTTCTCACTTCAAAATTAATGATAACAAAATGTAGACTTAACATGTCATGTCCTCCAATTCCCAAAAGAATTTTAAATTAAAGAAAAGGTGTAAGATTCCTATAACAAATCAAGGTTATTCATACAGTAGTTGCCTTCAAATTAACCACTTGAAAACCTCACTCTCTATTCCCTCTTTCCACTTTCTCGTCTCTTTCCCTCTCGCTTATCTCTACAGAAGAAAAATATAAATACAAAAATAAAAAAAGAAACTTCAATATGGAAGATAGTAGATGGTGTGGGAAGTAAAACAAGACTAAAAAAAAAAAAAAATGTGACTTCCTTTTTTCAACTCCGCCTAAGTATGAGTTTCTCGTATTTAGCTGGTCTTAAACCCAGACAAAGGAGAAGGATTGTAGTAAGTAATATCTAGCGAAATTTTTTGTCACATCTCATGATATGAATTCAAATGATATAAAACGTTGGGCGTTCTCTACTTATGTATGGAAGCCCAAGTGCAATGTTAAATAAGCAAGGATGTAAGGCGTTTTCCAAATGCGACGCACCAGGTCGACGCCAAGATGTGGCGCTAAATTATCAAGAGTTCCCACATCATGGACGGATGTGGGTAAAAAAATTAGTCCAGAGACTAGTTTATAAACGTACTTCTATGAAAGAAAACAAGAAAAAACAGGATGAAAAGAAAAACAGAGTTGGGACTTGAAATATTGAGTCTCTTACAGGCAAGTTGATGGAACTTGTTGACACCATTGAGAGGAGAAAAGTTAATGTAGCTTGCATCTAAGAGACGATGGGAAAGAGAAAAAAGTAAAGATGTGGGTAATTCAAGCTACAAAATGTGGTATACAGGGAAAGAGAGGAACAAAAATGGAATGGATATCAGTCTAGATAAGACATTAAAAGATGCAGTGGTAGCAGTGAGAAAAGTAGGATATAGGATTATCCTCATTAAGCTAATTGTTGAAGGAGAAGTGATGAATATAATTAGTACATATGCTCCTCAAATTGGATTAGATAGCATGTGCAAACAAAAGTTTTGGGAGGATATGGATGACCTTATGCAAAGTATACCAATTAAAGAGAATATTTTTATAGGTGGAGACCTAAATGAACATGTAGGAAGTGATCGGCAAGATTATGAAAAGATGCATGGAGGTTTTGACTTCAGTATTAGAAATGAGGAGGGGATAAGCATCCTTAATTTTACTATGACTTATTACTTAATCATTGCAAACACCCACTTTATAAAACAAGAATATCATCTGGTGACTTTTAAAAGTGCGCAAAATAGAGGAAGCAAGTGATTTTTAAAAATGAACTCCTCAAGGAGAAAATATGGAAATTGGACATGGAGGCTAATACTATGTGGGTAGACATGGCTTCAAGGATTAAGAAAATAGCTAGAAAAAGATCTAAAAGAGTCTACAGGACATAGCCCACCCTCAAAGGAGAGAATGTGGTGAAATGAGTAAGTACAAAAGACAGTGAAGAGCAAAAGGAAATGATACAAAAGACTACCAAAATATGATAATGGGAGACTTATAATTAATATAAGAAAACGAAAAAAGAGGCAAAAAAAAGACCATGAGCCAAGCAAGAGCACGAGCCTTTGAGGAGATGTATGAGAAGCTTGGAATGAAAGAGGGGGAAAAAATACTTACAGGTTAGTAAGGACAAGAGAAAAGAAATGTCGAGATCTCAATCAAGTAAGGAGTATCAAAGATAAAGAAGGAAAAGTTTTGGTGAAAGATGAAGACATTAAGGAAAGATGGATGAGTTACTTTGATGAGCTTCTCATTGATGACTAAGTCGGTAATATGGCCGACATAAACCACAAGACTATAGAGAAGAATGTGACATTCATTACAAGGATTAGATTTTCAAAAGTTAAAGAGGTTTTAAAGAGAATGGAAGTTGGAAAAGCATGTCAAAATGATAGAATACCTATTAAAGTTAGAAGTGTCTGGATAATATAGGAATAGCTTGATTAACTAGATTATTTAATAAAATCTTAACTTCAAAAAAAAATGTCAGATGAATGGAGGAGCTTTTTAGTATCTATTTTTTAAAAATATGGGAGACATTCAGAATTATTCAAACTATAGGAAAATTAAGCTAATGAATCGTACTTTGAAAATTGTGGGAAAGAGTTATAGAACACTGCTTACATGGTGTTACATCTATATCTGTCAACCAATTCGACTTCATGTCAAGTCGATCAATAATAGAAGCAATCTCTCTCATTAGAAGCCTAATGGAGAAATATAGAGATGTGAGGAAAGACTTGCATATAGTTTTCATTGACTCGAAAAAGACTTATGACAAAATTTCAAGAGAAGTTTTATGGTAGGTGTTAGAACGTAAAGGGATATCGATTAGATACATACAAGTTTTGAAAGACATGTATGACAGAGTGACAATTAGTGTGCGCACAACTAGAGGAGACTCGAGACTTTCCTATATCAATTGGGTTACATCAATGATCCGCAGTGAGCTCTTATCTCTTCGTTTTGGTTATGGATGAATTAACAAAATATATACAAGAGGAAATTTCATGATGCATTATGTTTGTAGATGACATTGTATTAGTAGATGAGACTTAAGAGGGAGTTAATAGAAAGTTAGAGTTGTGGAGGAGTACTTTGGAATCCAAGGATTTTAAATTAAATAGAACCAAGACGGAATCAAATTAGTCAAAAGCGCAAGGCGCACTCAAGGCGGTAGGTCCTCTTATCGCTTGAGGCGCCAAGCGCAAAAAAGGCGCTCGCCTGAGTGAAGCAAGGTGCTAGTTTCTAAAAAAAATCCAATAATACCTAATAGCTTGCTAAAAACAGTAACATAACACCTATATAAGCATATTCTATATTTTTAGGACAATGAAGATATTTTTAACATATCTAAATCCAAAACAAAAAATATAAAGCAGACAATTAACAATTTTGAACAAAAAAAAAAATTAAAATTATCATAAAATAACCAAAAAGATTAGCCACAAAATAGTTCTAAAACCGAGTGAAGCAAGGCGCTAGTTTCTAAAAAAAAATCCAATAATATCTAATAGATTGCTAAAAACAGTAACATAACATTTATATAAGCATATTCTATATTTTTAGGACAATGAAAATATTTTTAACACATCTAAGTCCAAAACGAAAAATATAAAACAAATAATTAACAAGTTTGAACAAAAATTTTTTTTTTAATTATCATAAAACAACCAAAAAGATTAGTTACAAAATAGTCTTAAAACTCGGTATAAAATAATCCTCAAACTCTATATATCCTAAACTCAGCACAATTGGTAGAAAACACCCCTTAAACTTAGTGAAAACCAGCTTTAGAACTCAACAAAAAATATCCCTGAAATCAATCATTAGAATCTTCATTCAAATTACTATGTACTATAAAATTAGAAAAAAAAAATAATAAAAAAAAACGAAGAAGGACAAAAAAGAGATGAAGAGATTAAAAAAAGAAAATTCGTTAACAAAAAAGAAAATTAGGAAACAAAAATACAAAAAAAAAACCACAGAAAATGCAGTAGAAGAAACGCAAAAGAGAGAGATGCAGCCGAAGTATTTGTATTTGATTATACTTCTCTGTAATTTCTTTAACTAAGAGATAAAAATTCTATAAAATATGCATTAATAAATCCCTAAAATAAATATTAAAATGTCTTCCCTGTAGGAAAAAATATCTAAAAAGTACTAAACTAATCTTATTTACTAAGTCAAAATAAAAGAAAAGAATTGGACTTTTAGGTTAAAAAAAATCAGAACCCTAAAATTTAAATAGGCGCACGCGCACTCCAAAATCTTTGCCCAAGATCAAAAGACACTCGCCTAGTTGAACGTGCCACGCCTAGATGTTCTAGAAGTACAAACCTTAATTCTTGCCTCGTCTTAGCACCTAGGCATGCGTCTTTGATTACACTGAATGGAATACATGCATTGTAAATTTAATGAAGGCAAAAGTGGGGATAATGAAAAAATTAGCTTGACTGGAGTGACATTGTCCCAAAGCACTCATTTAAATATTTAGGCTCAACCCTACGAAGAGATGGAGGATGTGAATAGAACGTTGGCCATAGGATTAAGGTTGGGTGGTTGAAATAAAGACTTGCCACGGGAGTTCTGTACGATCGTAAAATTTTACTCAAGTTGAAAGGTAAGTTTTACATACAGCAATAAAACCCGGTTTGATATATAGTAGCGAGTGTTAGACAATGAAATGGCAACATATCTCTAAGATGTGTGTTGTTGAAATGAAAATGTTGAGATAGATGTGTAGACATACTAGATGGATCACATTCAAAATGAAGATATTAGAGAAAAAATTGGAGTCGGTTGCATTGAGGATAAATTTAGAGAAAATAGATTGAAATGGTTTTGGCATATGAGTCGTAAGCCAAGCAATATACCGATTAAAAAAGTAGTCATATTCAGCTAGATGTTAAAAAGAAAGGTAAAGGTAAATCTAAACTAACTTGGAAGAGAGTGATTAAGGATGATTTGATTGTTCTGGATCTTTATGCAGACATAGCCCATTAGCACTTGGAATGGAAAAGAAAAATCCATATAGCTGACTCCAATTAATCTGGAACTAAGGCTTCGTTGAGTTGAGTTGTGACTTCTTTTTTTTTTTTTTTTGTTCACGTCTTTTACTTGCCCTATATGAGAGTGGAGGCACCACAGGAAAAAGATGTCCCTCAGACTCACTAAGCACAAAATAAAGCATCCAATATGGTTACCATGTTATTTTGTTTGTCTGAATTTAATTGGATTTCAAACCCAATGGTTTTATTGTTAAAGATATTTAAGAGAACTAAAGTTAGTGATTTTTAAGGTTTTTTCTGACTATGAATGAAATTTATCCTAATTTTAACTAGATTTTTCAAATGGTAATCAAGAAAAAAATTTTTAGTCAAGTGCTAAAAATAAAAAGGATGACACAATTTTCTTGTCAAAAAGAAAAGAGGGTAGCAGGGGGTGTGGCAACAATGGCACATTTCTACAAGCATTTGGCAATAATAAGCTTATTAAAATAACATAAAAAATTAAGCAAGTTTTCGACAAATTAAGCGATTGTGCTGAATTCATTGATCATGAATGAAATTAAACATGTACCAATGTACCTAGCACATAGAATGCTATGCACAAGCCACATGAAATAATAATCAAAAAACAATGACAGAAGTGAGACCTTTTTTTTTAATTGTTCTATTTAGCGCCACATCTACATAGGAAAGAAGATCAACTATGCACTATACAAACAATAATCACAAGAATGCAATTTTTATTAGACAATTCATCAAAACAAAGCATATCATCGTAATTGTCAAAAACTTCAGCACCCAAAGCGTACAATAAAAGCCATGTCAATGATAGTCGTGAAAATAATATCACACACCAAATGTCCACTTTCCGTGTTAATAGAAGCCAAGCCAAAAATAAATAAAGTTGTCAAGATTTTTAGCATGTTGCAATATTAAAATTCATATCAATATGTGAAGCACACGACTGATGTCTACCATTGTTTACCTCTTTTGGTACAAGTATTTTTCTCTATCTTAAGAGTCAATACATCCATTAGTTCTTCCTATGATGTAATAACTTTAAAATACTAGGTCAACCCTATGTTTTGTTAAGAAACAAATTAAAACAAATTTTTGGCTTTCCTCCAGGTAGGTCAGATAATTTTCACAATGATTTTGATGAAAACACCTTTTGGACCCAAATTACTAGTTTACAAGTCAAATTTATCCCTAGAACTGCTAAATCTACTAGTATTAGGAGTCTCATCCTCAACATCATTCATAGAATCATGTCCTATATCATCAATGCTAGAGGCATTAGTTATAGTGTTGTACTTAAAACTGATTTATTTTTCTTATGATACATTAAGAACAATCGCCAGCTTGAATCCGATAGATAGCTAGTTGATCATCTCGACTCGCTATCTAGGAGGAAAACTGTCGATATTGTTCTAGAACACTTAATCACCCACATTGTTGTTAAGATAACCAAAACCAACCCTAACCCAAAATTTCACTTTAACCCTAAAACCACCTCCTATCAGTCTCTTATGTACCAAAATGATGACTAAAAGTTTTTTTGTTTGCTTATTCTTGCCAAGATGAACATTGTGGTTAAAAATCGAGAAGGAGTATATGTTTTGCAAGGAGAGGTTGATGAAGTAGGAAATGAAGAAGCAGACGATAGCAATGAGAATGACTATAAGCCTGCTCCTCCCACAGCTTCAACCTCCTTTGTGCCTCCTATGATGGACCTTTCTCAGTTGACTGCACACATCACAGGTCGCATGGATACGCTTGAGCATAATGTACTTGCTCGTATTCAAACTCTTGATGATTGTCACCGAGATTGCCTCCACACAGACTTCCATCGAAGGAGCAATACATCGCCTTCGACGCCAGCAACGAGAGTTGACTGCCATCCTTCATGATACTAGAATTCCTCCCTCTACCGCTTCAGAATCGAGTAATGCAATCTCCAACCCTATAGTCAATCCTCCAGCTAATCCACCTGCTATTTAGATTTTTTTTTTTAGTTTATTGTTGTTTTCCTTGTATTCTCTCTTTACATGAAACCTTTGGATGTACAACTTTTCAATCATCTATATAAAATATTTTTTACTCCTTGCAATTTAGTTTGAATGTCTAATTATTGATTTAAGTTATCCATTATCCACATATGATATTCTTTTTTATCACAAGTATTTTTTTTGGCTTGTTAATGATCATTTTTAATGGGTTTACAACAAATTCATAATGCTTTCACTTAAATCATGCACATTTCATACTTTAGTCAGTAAAACTACTTTAGCCAGTAAAACTACCTCTTCACCATTTTTTTTAATTGCTTTCAATCAAATGGGGAGTAGAAGAGCAAAAGTGATAAAAATGTGATTTACATTTTGTTGGCACAAATTTAGGGGGAGTTTTGTACCAATTCCTTAACAAAATTTCATTTGTTCACGTTTTTAATTATTGCACTTAGAAGTTGTTTGTCACCATCAAAAGGGGGAGATTATTAAATATTGAATGTCTAACATGCTCATTTTAATGGGAACAAACAACTAATTATTCTTCTAATATTGTTTGCTTGTTTATTAGTAAAGATCTTTTTTTAGAATGCAGTCTTTTTAATGAGTAGCGCCCGCTTCACACAAAGTAGTGTATGCTATTAAGTAGCAGTTGTTACCTCTTATTCACAGTCACTGCGTTCGATCCAATAAGATTTAGTAACTGAGTCTGAAAGTGTAGCCTTAACTACTAAGCATATAGCACCCGCTACTATGTAATTTACAGTCGCTACATAAACATTCACAGCCGTGAAATTCAAATCCAAGTTCAAAGGGTCCAAGGAGCCAAGACTTAGCGCCCGCTATATGTTGAGTAGCGCTCGCTATTGATTGGACTCAGAAGCACTTTGGATATTTGGATGAGCCTTCATGCCCGCTAGTATGTAATTCACCACCGCTACACTGAAAGTCGCAGCCGTGAAATTTTCATTATAATACTGAATCACGCCCGCTATAAGATAAGTAGCTCCCGCTACTTAATAGCGCCTGCTACTCTGATTGTAACCGCTGCTACATCTAGAAAACCGATAAAAATATAATCGATGCAATGACGTGAATCTGCATTAAATGCACATTTAATGCACCCAAACGGCTCTTTTAAGTTGAGGACTATTTATATGAGTTGGTATGAATTTAATGTAAGAAGAACAACCATTTATAGTGCATTAATTCATACCTTCAAAGTATTCAAGTGTTCTTAAACTTAAATTTGAATTTCTTATTATAAAGAGAATTAAGTACTAAATAAGAAGAACAACCATTTATAGTGCATTAATTCATACCTTCAAAGTATTCAAGTGTTCTTAAACTTAAATTTGAATTTCTTATTGTAAAGAGAATTAAGTACTAAAACTTCGTTGAAGTGTAATTAATTTCTAAGAGTTGGTTAAAGTTACTGGATAATTTTTTTCTCATCTCTTGTAATTCTTTTAGGTTGTATATAAGTCTACTTGTAAAACACTTGTAAGGTTTAGTGTGTGCCAATACACTTTGAAGTTTTATCTTGAACCTGTAAAATGATCAAAATTAATGAAATACTGAAGTGTGATCTTGAAGAGTGGATGTAGGTGTGTTTTGGTCGAACCACTATAAATTCCTTATATGAATTTTCTTTCGTTCTTCTCTTTATTAATTTTAAGTTGTCATTAATTTTTATAGACAACCAATTCCCTCCGCCCCCTCTTGGTTGCCAAGAGACTTTCACTTAGATTAATTGAGAATTAGAAACAAGGGAGAGGAAACTGCATTGATAAGAGAGATGGGGAATATTTGACAAACAAACTCAAAAAATTTAAGGTAGGTGGTTTTTATTTCACACGAGCAAACTTATTTTCACACTTGAGATCAAGTTAAACAATTGTTAAATGTGTTTAAAACTGACAGTTGAAATACATAATAGGTCTTTCACAAAGTACACGGTTGCACAAGGCTAAACCTGAAAAGTACATCTGCAAATTTATGCATTTGACCTTTTCTAATGTATGAAATGGCATACCTTAAATTAATTTTAGTGACATGGAAATTTATGAATTAATCGAAATAATGACATTTTATAATTAGGGCTAACTTTAGGGCTAGTGACATGGCCCTAAGCTAACCCGATGGATGACTACGGAGATATGGTAACTATATTGAATAGTCATCTAGCTTAGTGAACTTTATACGACATACTAGAAATTAGGGCTAGCACTTTTTAACACAACCCGTCAACAAGACACTTTGCGTATTTGTTGAACATAAATAGGTTTTGGTCATAGGTTTTGATCAATCGATTTATGACACGCCAAAAATTAAAGTATGAATGGATTGATCCACATAACCCATAATAACATAATATAACTAGCTTAATTAATCAGTTTATGTGCCAATTTATAATATAGGATCCATGTAAACCCCTTGAGAGTGATCCAATTTGTATTCAAAAAATCTTAGGATCCGTTTGGGGCAAAAAATTGAAATTAAAATTAAGAATTTCAATTTCAATTTTCTAGAATTAGAATTGAGTTGAAATTGTAATTCCAACGTTTATTTCACACAAAGAATTGAAATTAAAATTGAAATTAAATAAAAAAATTGGTGATGATGAAAGTGGCGGTAGACAGCCTGCGGTGGCGGTGGGTCCGATGAGCCATTGTTGCCGACGGTGACGGTCCGACGAGCAATCGTCGCCGACAATGACGGTCCGACGAGCCTTCATCGTCGGCGGTGGCGGTGATCCGCTCATCAGCAATAGTGACAAACCACCGTCGCTAGACGGTGACGGATCACCATGACCGAAGGGGGTGCTGGGAGTGGCAGTGACAATGGGAGAGATGATGGTAATGATAATTATGGAATTGTAATTCATATGAATTGAAAATAGAATTTTAGAATTATTTTTTTAGTTATATTACAATTCCATAGAATTGAGAATTCCAATTCTAATTTTAAACTCTCCAAACTAACCCCTAGATTAATTAGATTTTAGTTTACTTCACTTACCTTATAAATCTCTTTATTTTAGTTAATATTTTACACTTTATGACTGAAGTTTATTGATTCCTCTTTTCTTTATAGGTTAATTACATTAAGATTAAACACATTAACATCTTGAAATTAATAACAAAATAAATATTTATATATCACGTTTTGATCAAATTTATTTTGATCCATCTATTTAGATAGGTTAGGCATGTCGTGTCATGTAAACCATATAATAAATGTCCAAATTAATGTTTGAAAATCTTAATTAATGAGTTAGATTAGGATTGACCATCAATATCTTACACCAACATTTTGACATAACACATTTATGACAACATGATACAAATTGCTATCTCTACCCAAAATGGAGATTTGGTTTGTTACCTAAGGATAGGATCTATTAAAGAGGAGATTTTTTTTCGTGTTAACCTAGTTTAGTGAAACATTTTGTAATCTAGCCTACAATCATGAAGAGAAAAATTTAGACCTCCCATAGCCAAACAAACTCCCTTAAAGCTCCTAAGGTTGTGCCATGCAATATTAAATCAACAGTTGTCATGTCACGTAGCCATTTAACATTTTAGGAGCTTAGGAGCTTGTTTTGCTATGAGAGCTTAACCTTATGCATTACAAGGTAGGCACCCGGCTACTGAACTACTAGCCCAATGGCTATGTATTGTGTTCTTTGCTCAGAAACTAATATAGCTACTACTTTTCTTAGGTGGAAATAAAAAATAAAAAACCTATAAGATGCATAGTTAAATGGTTTCCCTACCTAGTGTCGCATACCGAGCAAAAATAAGCAAATGGAAGATTTTGCCCATGTTTCGAAACCCAAATTTTACAAGAACTCAATTACATTATATTTTACCAATTTTCATTTTTTTTTAAATTATTTAACATACATTATTCAATTTTTTCAATCTAAAAAGTGATGCGAACCCCAATCGACTTGCTCTGAGACCCAACACCTTTACGCATGGTATGCGACCCCTTGGAAAGCCAAATCAGATTTGAACAAGAAATCTTGACCCAATAGCAACCTGTGCTAAAGAACCTTGGTATAATTGATGAACGCCACAAAGTGGTTAACTTTGATAAGTTCAAAACGATTCTTAGCAAGAACCAAAATTGAGAGAATTTTCTCACAAAGTTTATATTAAACAAAAATCTGAAATCTTTTTTTTTTTTTTTTACATAAATAGCTAGGTATTTATAATAACTAATTTACATGAAAACTATAATTTAAACTTCCTAGATAAAATAAATTTTCTAAATAAGAATAACCTTCCTAGATAAGGATAATCTTCCTAGATTAGAATAATTTCCTAGATAAGAATAATTTTCCTAAATAAGGATAATCTTCCTAGATAAGATAAAAATAAATCTAAATTTGTTTTGGGTTATAAGTTAATACAAAACAGACTCAAAACTCACTAATATACTTAATTTTAATATAATTATACAACCCATAAATATATTATACTAAAACTAATTAAATAAAGATTGATCAAAGTCTAATATGTACAGGACCCTACTTAGGATCATATCATTCCCCCTTTCTTGAAAAATGATTCGTCCTCGAATCATGTGCCATGGTATCATTGAAGTTCGAAACTTCTCTTGCAAGTGTCATTCTTCCTTTGTTGGAGAAAACTCGACCTCTTATTTTGAAGAGTTGAAGTAATAAGAATATTATACAAATTAGCCAACTTCCTTCCTTGATGACTTGTAGGAATAGAATCTGTAAACCTTTTATAGGAAAATCAAAGATATCATGAGGTAAAACAAAATTCACTTTATTTTCCTTTATTCCTTCATCTTCTTGAACTTCTACATGAATCACATCTTTTTCTTGCTTTCTTGATGAGTTTCAAATAGTGAAATTTCTTCATGAATAGCAATTTCTATTGATGGTGTCTCATTTTCTTTTTTCGTTGTCCCTTCCACCCAATCAGTTTCATAATTGACTTCGATGGGATAGATTATTATGTTTTCAACCTCACCATTCTCAATCTCATTTTCAACCTCACCATTTTCAATCTCATTTTTCGGTTGCTCTGTTAATGATATTGATGCAGCTTTCTCTTTAGCTTTCCTTCTTTGACGTTTAGCTCTCTGCTCGGCTTTTCACCTCTCACGCTCTTCGTTAGTTTCCTCGAAAACTCTCCTATAATAATCCTTAAGCATCTCCTCTTTAAATTTCATTGCTTTCCTTGGTGTTTTTGGAGTATTTGGATTTTGCCTCTTTGAGAATGAATCTTCTAGCCTTTCCATTCCATCTCTCATTTTTTTAAAGTGCAAGTTCATAACTTGAAAGTGTTTTTCAAATGCTTCCAATTTAGAAGCAATGTCAATTGCTTGAGTGTTTTTGGTTTTGTTATTTATTGTGATTAGCTCACTTCACTCCCTTAGTATTTCATATTGAAAGCATTCAAATTCACTCTCTTCTTCTCTCTTTTTTTTTTTTAAATAATTTATGATAACAAACGGAAATGTACGAAAACAAATACGGAAACAAATAGAAACAGAAAACAAATCAAGGAAAATTATTTTTTTTTTATTTTTTTTTTTTAGCACTCAAACAGAAAAGGTATAAACTCAAACCTATGAAGCACGGACATTGATACGCAATACGCGATATGACACGACACGGTACTCCGACACATTAATTCTAAAAAAATTTAGATTTCGATACGTCAAAACACGTTTGAATATTAAATAATATTTTTAATATATACACTATATATTATCATTCATATTCATTAATTTTTAAAAAATCAAATAAACCAAACTATATCATCAATTTAACAATAAATATTTTCATCAATTCAACAAAAAAAAAAAACAATGCTAGTAAAATCTAATATATACCATTACTGCATCTGCTAATATAAACAATACTTGTTAAATTTAGAAATAATTGACCCATCATCTACCTCTCTTCTCGAAATCAAAAGATCTTATTGATTTGGTCAAAAAATATCATAGAAGAAATGCGATGCAAGAAGAAGAAGAAGAGAAACCAGAAAAAAAAATAAAGAAGAAGAAGAAGAAAAAGGAACTTACTTGCATGAGAAGCGCAGGCCAAAAAAATCAGCAGAGCAAAGCATCTTGCTGATTTTAGGGGATTGAATTAGGGATTTAAGGAAATTAAAGTATTTACAAAATTGTTATTTCATATTATTTACACAATTCGAGTGTCAAATTGGTCAACGTGGAGAAAATTATTGACCGCGTGTCGAGAGCGTATTGAAAACGTGTCGGTGTCGGTGTCGGACAAGTGTCGGACACCGACTCTCCCTTCTATTTAAGGTGTCCGTGATTTCCAGACTCAAACGAAGACAATGAAATTGAATTTTTTTTGTTTCTTCTCTAATTTTAATTTGGAGTAAAAACAAACAGATCTATAACTTAAATAAGGGACACAAAACGGAAAAAAAAAAAAAAGAACAAATGCAAACGAAAAGGAACGGAAGAAACGGAAACAAGAAAACGTAGTAACAAGGTAAAATAAAGATAAGCAAATCTGATTTAGAGCCTAAACTCTGATACCAAACTGATGCGAACCTCAATCGACTTACTCTGAGACCCAACACCTTTACACATGGTATGCGACCCTTTGGAAAACCAAATCAGATGTGAACAAGAAACATTGATCCAATAACAACCTGTGCTAGAGAACATTGGTATAATTAATGAATGCCACAAAGTGGTTAACTTTGATAAGTTCAAAACGATTCTTAGCAAGAACCAAAATTGAGAGAATTTTCTCACAAAGTTTATATTAAACAAAAATCTGAAATCTTACATAAATAGCTAAGTATTTATAATGACTAGTTTACATGAAAACTCTAACTTTAACTTCCTAGATAAGATAAATTTTCTAAATAAGAATAACATTCCTACATAAGGATAATCTTCCTAGATTAGAATAATTTTCTAGATAAGAATAATCTTTCTAGATAAGAATAATCTTCTTAATAAGATAAAAATAAACCTAAATTTATTTTGAGCTATAAGTTAATACAAAACATGCCCAAAACTCACAAATATACTTAATTTTAATATAATTATACAACCCATAAATATATTATACTAAAACTAATTAGATAAAAATTGATCAAAATCTAATATGTACAGAACCCTACTTAGGATCATATAAAAAAGAAATGATTTTGAAGTAAATAGAAATCAAGTTATTTTAGGTTTGATTTTGCAAGTATTTAATTTAATTTATAGTAAATTATACAAATATCCTAGTCTTGAGGAATTATAATATTATTAATTGTTTTTAAACAAACAAGGGTAATTAAGGAAATAAAATAAATTGTATTTATTATTGACTTTCATACTGTTTCGAGCAAATTTACATGAGAATCAATTTAATTCTATTAATAGAATTGTATTCTACCGTATGATTTTTTCCCCCATAAACAGAGCCTTAAAGAGACTTTTCTCTAAGATTTTACTAAAACAAAACACTGCATGAAACCTACAACCAAACAAATTATTCAAGCCACACTACAAACTAAGCCACATAACATATCATTTTATACAGGATGTTGCATGGATAAATGCATGTTATCCATGCCTACACCTTGAGAGGCACTGCACTACACATTCTTCAAAGAGCCAAACCCAAATCCCTAGCTAAAGTCTTTACCAAGCACTCTCAAGGAAGCTCCAACAAAAAAGGTCTTACTAGGGCATTAACATGTCTTTAAATGCACTTGTGAATAAAGGATCTCGATGACAGATATGCAATCTATATATCTGAAAATTTATAATAACAGAGATAGTCTAGGTATCGGAATAGGTTTTTTTCTTTTAAACGAGTGTGAGGATGGGCAATGGCCAATGCATACTCCTAAAGGTTCTTTGTGGAAAGTTTCCTAATGACAGTTAGATGTTCCAAAATTAAACGATTGTTGGCTGCTATAAGAAGTTTCTTCTCAAATTAAAAATGAAACCTTCTTAGTCGCAAGGATATTGCATGGAACACTTCCATAATAGGATGTCAAAGGACACATTAATAGGGAACACCAAATAAAAAGAAGCAATATCATGTTAAAGACCAGCTGAAACTCATAAATGATATTCTCAAACACCATGATTTGCAATAAAAATTCTTACCATGCATGCATTTAATGAAGTAATCCAACTCGCCGAAGCAAATCGTTCCTTGAGCTAAAGGGGAAGGCTGTTGATAGACAAAGAATGAAAAGTGACGGCAATCAGGGTCATTCATAGGCTTTGCCATCTCAACCATTCTCATGTACCCTTCTCTATCATAACATGGAAGCATGTTTACACCAGCCACTGTCAATCCTCGATCCCAAGCAGAATTTAAAACCTGTAAGAAAAGATGTGGATTGGTAAACACCTATACCCATCGTCAAATTTAACAGTAAACTCCGGGGTTCATTAAGCATATGCGAAAAGTTCCCAACACCCAAGAAACTGTATAGACAAGAAATTACAGGGTATAAAGGGACAATAAAAGAGTAATCACCTGCCAACTCAAGCCTTCGGGATCAGCAAACGCTTCATCACTCTCATGACCAAGAACTTGCAATCCTGAACATGCAAATTTCATTGTGACCGAGTGTTTCTTCAATACCTCAAAAACTAGAGAATATCCATCATGGTTTGTGGGGTTATGGTATCCTGCTGTTAGCTCCGCTGCATGACTAGCAGTTTTATACCACCAATAAATTGCTGGAATCTGCAAACTAAGATCTTTTATTTAGCTTCAATAAGAAAAAGCACTGCCACTATCAATTAATGATTTCCAATATAAACCCACTATTTGTAATTAATCAGTTTAAAAATATGTAAATTGAATGCAATTAATATAAGAAAAGCCTTGTTCCCATGTAAGTGAAGGTTTAAATGCAAAAGCAGGAACTACATCAATGTTATCCAATGACAGAAGTGGTGGAAAAATTCTGGTGCCACTGAAAGTAAAATTTGGAGGTGCTATGGTGGTGGTGATCGTAGGAGAATAAGTGGCAATGATACAAGTGTAAGAAATTCGAACATAGAGCAACACCATACCTGGTAGGGAACATAGATTTCTTTTTGGATTCCAATCACATCAAAGAATTGACTATTAAAAGACATTATATCCACATCACTAGCAGAAGATTAACAAATGCATTATGCCACCAATCCGGCTAAAATGTTTTATGACATTGACACTGTAGATTCAGGTTATTTAAGTAATTATAAAGAGGTAGTGTTGCAAGTAATGCTCAAGGAAGAATTAGAGACAATGTACAAAGAGTGAGCAATCTTGGTGGACTTAGATGTCATGTGCAGGTGAACAATGAAATAGAACACTAGAATATCCATGTCAGGAATATACATAAATCAAATTAATTGAGAAATATGAAAAGATGTATCAACACTAAGTTTATATCAAGGTGAATAATCCATAAAGAGGAGAAAAAGTGAGAGGATAAGTACTTGACTAGGAATGAGATGGAGTCAAAATCCCCAAATGAAAAAGTAAGAGAAGTATCTAAAGTGACAAGGACAAGATCAAAATTAGGTGAATTCCAAAGATTACTTTAACTAAGCTACTTTTTTGGTTTAGCAATGGCAATCAGCTATGAGTTGTCGGGCAGCTAACTATCAGCTGTTAGCGATTGTAATTGATTGTAAAGTGTTTGATTATAAGCAGCGACAGTAACAATTAGAATGTGAAATAACTAATAAAAACATATTTTAGGAATGAATACAATTTAAATTATATTTTATAATTATTTTTTTTTTTAACTTTTAATGCTTCATATATGTATATACACATAAACCAGTAAATATCACACACACAAAATTCTTATATGACAATAAAAAAACAAATGTCGCAAGAAAAGTAAAGAAACGAGAAAAAGGCAAAGGAAAAAAAAATTAAAAAAGTCTAGTTATATAATTGCACAAGCATAACAAAAAGTTAATAGTACATACAAAAATTTGTGTGTAGTTAAAAAAAAAATTTAAAAAAAAAAGAGTATTTTCATAAGTACTTTGAAATTCAGTGGTTTTGTTATATAAAAGCTATTCAATCCAAAAGGTGAAAATTCTTGACGCAGGATGGCAGGAGAGTTGGCTGGTAGGGCTGAATTTTGGGTTTATACATGCGCCAATGGTTAGAAAATTAGGGAGTAGCTAGGGATTGTACAGGTTGGGTTTGAGAAGCGAAATTAAGCAATAACAGAGAGTTGTGGGCCTGTTGGTACTGTGAACAGTCGCAGGAATAATAAAATAAGAGAAAATAGTTTAACCTTCATATTTAAACTTCCTTAAGCATCACAACCAAGGTCCCATGGCATCACACCTATAGTTGAATTGTATCACACAAATCGAAAAAGCATAACTACAGGTTTTTCACGAATGATAATAGTAAATTAAAAGCATTACAATCTAAGGTATTTATAAACTTAAACTAGTCCTAAAGCTTTACGAAAAGAATTATAGATCTAGTCCACATCCTCTAAGAATTTAAGCTCCCAAAGTAAAAAAGGAATAGTATTATCCTATAAACCCACAAGGACTCTAAAATGGGACAAAAAAAAATATAGAGAGAGAGATTCCTACAGAAACAGGGACAGATTTTCTAGCATAGCTAGAAATTACAATGCAAAGCTAGAAATTATAAAATTGCCCTTTAAACCCTAAACAATGGACCAGCAGCTCATATATCCCCAAAAAGACATGTGAATAAGACTCGAAAAGAACTAGAAACTCTCTATAATTTCCCCAATAAAACTACATTAAATTTTGGGACATAATTCCAAGCATGAGTTGTTTGAATTTGAATTCTTGTTTTTCTGTTCTCCATCACTTATTTCAGTGAAACGTTAGTGCTGAGTAAAAAAAATCATCACTAGAGGTGAGAAGTTTCAAATGCTACTTCCAAATACATTTTACCAAACATCTATTCTTACATTTTGAGTGCCCAACCACCAACCACTAGAGAGCAAAAGCTCAACCAAATGAGCACTAAGAACAAATAGGAAAGTGGCACATGTCCAAGAGGAAACATGATTGAAACTACTCAATAAGAAAGGGTAAATAGAAGCAGCTTTCCATAATGAACCTCACTCCAAGTCCATCAAACTAAAACTATATAAATCCCTACATAGAGCCCCAATCTTGCATATCATGAAACACCAGTATTAAAACCCCTAAAGACTTTACTAGTGTTAATGGCACTTGCTACTCCAAACCAACCACCACCACCACCACCACCCCTTCTCTTTTCTTCTCCAATCTCCCCTCCACCGCTCTCACGGTCCCAAAAGAGAGAGCGCCAACCTACCAAAGCCCAAAGTGCTACTTCCTCTTAGAACAATGATCACAATTGTAGACCATTTTGTCGCCCATGCAAGCAAAGGGATTTATTCGCCCTTGCGGCTCCTCTTAATAAGAAGTGGAGGCCTCGTGACACCCACTTAAGAAGGCCAAGAAGCAAACTAGCTTGATTTCGGCTTCAATAGCACAAGTAAAGGATGTTAAAGGAGGAAGAGGTGGACTGCCCAAGGTGAAGCCAACTATAGCTAGGATTGGACTTATGCAGTGGTGGGTTGGCAGTTGGTGACTTTTAGCATTCAATACAAGGTTATTGAGAGAGAGAGAGAGAGAGAGAGAGAGAGAGGCATAGGTGAAGCAAAGAGCGGCAGAAGGAGAGGGACCATGTAGAGAAAGAGAGGGAGAAGGAAAGGGTTTTTTTGGGGGCCAATTTTGACCAATTTTAGTCAATGAGATATAACTACAACTAATTTTACAAATTGGGACAGAATTAAAAAGTTTTAGAATAAAATTGCAAAAACACTTAAAGTTTTGGATCCTCAAAGGCAAGACGCGCAAGAGCTAAAACACTTGGAGCATCTATATAAATTGAACTACATTACACACATACCTTAACAATTATCTTCGTATCCTCAAAGGCAAGACTTGCAAGAGCTAAAACATTATCAGCATGGTCTATCAAAGTCTGAGCATACCAATGGAGGAAAAATCGCCCAAAGTAACTATCATAATCACCTCGTTCACAGAAGAACCCAGTTTCATGGGGCCTAGAATTATATTGACCAGCATCATCAGGACCCCTAGCCCAAAAAGAATGACCACGCAATTTAGCTGCTTTGCATAGACTTTGTTGCAGATATTTATCATAGCACTGTACAAAAGGAATAAATTTAGAGCAGTACAATAAATTAAACTGGAATTTGAGTTAAAAAAAATAAAATAAAATATGAGTCCACCAAAGAATCAATATGACCACAAATATCCATTTGTGATAATAACAAATCATCATCAATTGCTTATGCATACAGACTAAAGCATCAAATGATCATGCACAGAAATAAGTGTAAAATAATATGCACTGAAGCAACGCATGACCATGACAAATTGTAAACTAAACTGATATAAATGAAAGATTGGTGCACATGAAATTATTCTAAAATACTTTGATACTCCGGCTACTGTAGGTATCTATACAAGTACAGCATAACTTTGGATATTAAAATTTTGACACCATTCTAGAGGTGCCTAACATAAAAACTGAACCTCTTATCATAAGTTTCCTAACATATTTACTGATCATATGAAGTTAATTATCAGGTAATTTACATGAAGTTTCAAGAGCATAGAGAATCATTCGTGAAAATTAATTATTTTTTAACAAGAGCATTAATTGTGTATCATGGAGCCATATACACTGTGCAGTATTAGAATCAACCTATACAGAACAGCACACTTAATACAAATGGTACATTTTTATTTTATGTGCCAGAAATTTGAATGCCTTTTTCTTTGGATCCAGAACCAGGCAATTAAGGATAAATGGATTTGGCACTGGCTTGAATGACCAAGTCCAGGCATATACATGTATGACCACAAAAGAACAAAGGACATGAGAAATAATTAGAAGAAAGGAGCAAAACAGATGAGAAAGAACATGCAATGAATAATAATAGCATGACATCTTTTAAACATCACAGCTATGAAAAGGATGCCTCGCCTGGTTCATAGTAATGGCATCCATCACAAAGCACTTAAGACTCGAGTATTCATATTCTTCTTCAAAACTTCATTTCAAAAATAAAACCCTGCATTTATATATGTTGTTGCTTCAAGTGCATAATTCAAGGGCAAATAAAGAAAATATAGCAGCTAAAACATTGGCAGAGTCCTTGGTGATAGAGCAATATTAAGAATTAACTTATCAATTAGCAAAATGCTGATTTGTTCCCATTTTATTTTCCTTGAGAAATTTTATGGAGAAAGAAATAAAGGAGTTCATTTTCGTAGATAAGGTATCTATTATGAACTTTGGGAGAACCCCACTCCAATAGGTAGCTTAAAGAGTTGCAGAGCCTAAAGTCTATATAAACCCCATATTGAAATATCATACTTTTAATGTGGGATTCACCAAGTCTCATACCTTGACTAAATAGGATCGTAATATTTCTCCGTGGTTGAATAGTCGGCGTCCTTGACGGCTCTTATTTCTACCGACACTGGCCCGAACTCAGATTATTTTTTCTCGGGACTATCAAAATTTTAATATGACCTACAGAGTACTCTTTCCAAGTCTCGGAGTGTCCGCACGCATGGGTGCTCTGATACCAATTGTTATGAATTTTGGGAGAACCACATCCCAAAAGCTAGCTCAAGGGGGTTGGAGAGCCCAAAATCCATATAAACCTTATATTGAAATTCCATATTTTCAATGTGGAATTCACCAAATCCCATACCTTGGCCAACTAAGATCGTAACAGTATCCTCCCATACAATTCAACAAAAAAACTACACATAAGAACATAAACAAGCTAAAAAGTAACATACCAGCCAATCAACTTGGATAACACTAAAAGACACTCTAAAAGCATAAAGCCACCTATAAGCCAAAAACACCACCTTGACCTTGCTCATAACAAATTAAAAAGCAAACTAACTTTTAAAGAAGCATGCATTTCTCTTATCCAAAGATTCCAAAATACAGCTAAAAAACATATACTACCAAAGAAATTTGATGTCTTTCTTGCCATCAAACCTTATCACTAATGTTAAACCAACACAATTAATGCTCCTAAAAGATGCTAAAATGGCAATTCCAAGTTGCACAAGCAACCTCATTATGTTAAAACAAGAATGGTACAGCACATAAAACGTAAATCAGGAGATAAGCCCTATGCGGCCCCTTTTTTTGGGTAAAAGATCATTAGTATTCATCTTATGGAGAACTACAGACCAAAATAGAAGCCCTAGCAGCACTTTAAATATGTCATTGGCTAACTCAAAAGAATATAAATTACGAGAAGATTTACTAGAAATGTCCAAAGGCTAAATCTTTGCTTCTGCTATAGGAAGAAATTGAACAAAAAAACAAGAAAACACGTTATTAAGATAAAGATGTCATCTCCCTAACTATAAGATTTCCATAAAAATGAAAAATCCATGAGACAGTATCATTGCCATGACTATAATGAGCTACATTTTCCTTAAAAAGGAATCACAAAATTATATATTGTGCCCTCATTAATGACAATAATCACAAAAAAGGTTTATCTCCCCTTGCTTGATAACCAAAAAAGCGGGTTTTGTTGTAGGTCTTTGGATTGTCATAAGGACCTATCACCACAACTTAGTTTGGAGATGGAATAGGAAAGGAAAAGAGAACTAAGATAAGAATTATCCATTATTTGGGAATTTAATGAGTAGAGATAATAAAGGATAAAATGGGATTAGTGTTAGCAGAAGCACACAATGAACACACACACTCGCAAATTAGAATAGAGAAAAGAAGAGAAAACGAACACAAGAATTTTACATGGTTTGGCAAGTGTGCCTACATCCATGGACAGTCGTCTGCTATTTTACTATATACCAAGAAGGATTATTACAGTCCTATTTATATTGTTCCTAGGTCTAAAACCTTGTACAAATAAGAATACAAATTACAGTCCTATTTGTATTTTCCCTAGGTCTAAAACATTATATAAATAAGAATAGGAATTACAATCCTATTTATATTTTCCTTAGGTTTAAAACCTAATACAAATAGAAAGAGGAAATACATATTCATCTTCATATTGAAATAGCCTAACTATCATATATTTGGAGTCCACTAGTAAATAATAATTTTTTCGCTAACAAATATGACTCGTAACTCAACAATCTCCAGTTTGATGAATATTCATCATTTTGAAGAAATGATCCTGTATAGAAAATGTTCCTCCGCCTGAAACTCCAAAATTCATGACATCAACAATAAGTAACATGGAGCAAATCCAAACAACGTTTGAACTTTTCCATAGGTAGCACCTTTGTCATCATATCAGTTGCATTCTCCTTTGTATCCACCTTTACTAACAAAATCTCTTCTAAAGATATCAACTCTAATCTTGTTAAAATCTCAACTCAATGTGCTTAGTACGAGAATGATACATGTTATGCTATGAAAAATATTTCGCACTTTGACAGTCACAATATAGATGAAGGTCTTACTGTGATAAACCAATCTCAAACAACAAACTTTTCAACCACAAAGCTTCCTTTACAGCTTATGTTATTCTCATATACTTCACCTTTGTAGTAGACAAAGCAATGGCACTTTGTAATGTGGTTCTCTAACTCATAAAAGCACCTGCAAATGTAAACATATAGCCTGTAGTAGACTATCTAGCATCAAAGTCACCCGCATAATCCACATCTACATATCCTATAATAGAAATTACCTCATCAGTGCCAAAACAAATGCAACAATCATTAGTACCTCTCAGATATCTAAACACCCATTTAACAGCTTGTCAATGTTTCTTCCCTGGATTAGTCATGAACTTGCCAACTACACTAATTGCAAGAGCCAGGTCTGGTCTTGTACACACCATAGCATTCATCCAACACCCAATTGTATTAGCATAAGGGACCGTTGACATTACCTCCTTCTCATCATCAGTTTGAGGAGATTGTAAAGCAAACAACTAGAAGTGATTAGCCAATGGAGTAGAAACAGGTTTTTCCATACCCCTATCCAAACTCTCCAATACTTTTTCAATACACATCTTCTGTTAGAGCCAAAGATTCTTATTCTTCCTATCTCTTTGATTTCCATGCCAAGGATTTTCTTTGCAGCACCAAGATCTTTTATATCAAATTCTTTGCTCAAAAGAGATTTAAGATGGCATACATCTTTCATATCATTAGCTACAATCAACATATAATCAACATAAATCAACAAATAAATATATGAACTATCACCCAACACCTTGAAGTACACACAACAATCATGCTCTCAGCATGTGAAACCATCCATCATGTATGAATTGAAGCGCTTATACCACTGTCTAGGAATTGCTTTAGTCCATAAAGAGATTTCTTAAGCTTGCCAACATAATCTTCTTTTCCAAGCTCCTTAAATCCTTCTGGTTGTTGCAAGTAGATCTGCTACTCAAGTTCACAATGAACAAATGCAATTTTAACATCTAACTATTCCAACTCTAAGTTCAGTTGAGCAGTCAAAGCCAACACCACCCTAATGGAAGTATGCTTCACAATTAGTGAGAAAATCTCATTATAGTCCATCCCTTCCTTTCATGAGTTTTTTTTTGCAACTAACCTTACTTTATACCTGTGACCTTCCTTTTGTGATGATCCCTCCTTTTTCTGTAACCCATCTGCAACCAATTGTTCTATTTCCTTTTGGAAGTTTAATCAACTCCCAAGTTTGGTTCTTATGTAGAGACTTCACCTCCCCAACCATAGCTTCCATCCACTTTTCATTTTCTAGACTAGAAACTACTTCTTGAAAAGAACAAGGATCTCCACAACTGGTTAATAAGGCAAAAGAAGTTGAATTCTTAAAACCATACCTTATTGGAGCATTATAAACACATCTGGGTCTATCAATGGCAATTTTGCGATTATCTGATTGCACTTGTGAATCATCACTACTTTCATCTAATAAATCAATTGGTTGTGTAGTTATAGAAGGCTCACTGAATTTCACTTGCACTTTGAAATTATGGTCATTAGATGAACTTTTTGGCTTCCTTAACATAGTTTTATCATTAAAAACTACATCTTTGCTAATAATCACCTTTGGGACCTTTGGATACTGCAATCTATAGCCTTTCACTCCATTATGATAATTGACAAAAATGCATTTTCTAGATTTAGGATCCAATTTAGATCTTTCATCACTAGGAATATGTGCATAGGATGGACAGCCAAAAATTCTCAAACCAGAATAATCAATTTCTCCACATGTTCAAACCTTTTCTGCAACCTTTCCCTCGAACTTTATAGAAGGTGATCAATTAACAATATAACAAATTGTGTTAACAACTTCTGCCCCAAAACTGTATAGGTAATCCTGCAAGCGATCTCATAACTCTAGCCCTTTCAAGCAATGTCCTGTTTAGTCTTTTTGCAACATCATTTTGTTGTGGTGTTTTAGGAACAGTAAAGTGTCTTCTAATTCCTTTACTCTTGCAGAAATCCAAGAACTTGTGGGAAGTGTATTCCTTACCATTATTTGAATGAATGCATTTGATTTGCTTTCCTATTTGTTTCTCAATCTCAGCTTTCCATAGCTTGAACCTGCAGAATACCTTTGATTTTTCTTTCATGAAGTACACCCATGTTTTTCTAGAAAAATCATCCATGAAACTTGCAAAGTATTTCGCTCCACCTTTTGCTGGAGTTTTTGCTGGTCCCCATACATCAATATGAACATACATCAATATGAACATACTTCAACACATCCTTGCTCCTATGTGTAGATGGCTTGAAAGTAACCTATTTTGTTTTCCAATGACACAATGCTCATAAAAATCAACCTTGCAATGTTTTATTCTTTTCAATAGCTTCCTCTTATGAAGTTCTACAATACCTCGCTCACCAATGTGACCCAAACGCATATACCATAGCTCTGAGTCATCAAATTCTACTTCACAAGAGGATGAACCAGCAGTAACATCAGATTCATTATCCACAATTGTACTTCCAAGTACTGTACAAATTGTTCTCCATTTGTTTCCCCTTCCTCACAACCATAATGCCCTTGGTAATTTTAACAATTCTACTGCCATGATTTGAAGAAAATCCATGTAAGGTTTTTCTAAGTAACCTAGAGAAATTAACTTCTTTTTCAATTTTGATACATATTTAACCTTATCTAAGAATCTAACCATCCCATCAAACATCCAGATCTTAACTGTCCCTATCCCTACAATTTCACAAGCATAACCATCGCCTAATGTAACAGAATCAAGTTCACACTCTTTGTAAGTATCAAACCACTCTCTATGAGAAATATAATAAGACGAACAAACTAAATCCAAAGTCCAAGAATCTGAATAAGAGTTATTACCTGTGGAAGCCACCATCAATCAATCACCACCATTGTCACTACCATTGTCACTGATAACATCTACTACGCTAGTAGAATTAGAATTTCCTTATTTCTCCTTTTCTTTGTCCTTTTTCAACATCGGAAAATCTCACTTGTAATGACCCTTTTGGTGACACTTATAACACTCATCATTTTTCGCTTTAGACTTGGATCTACCGCTTCATTTACCATTCCCTATTCTTTCCTGAGATTTGCCTCTTCCACGATCTGAACTGGCAACTAACCCTTCAGATTGAGAACTTTGTGACTCAAAATTCATCTTCATCTAATGAATTCTCAGGGCTGCCACCACCTATTCATATGTCACTGTTTTCTTTTCAATTGTTAAAAAATCAACGAAATTATCATAGGATGAAGGTAAAAAACACAATAAAATCATGGTTTTCTCTTCATCTTCATACTTGCAGTCAACTTTTAACAAATCATTTAACTTTCGGTTAAACCTACATGTTCAATCAAATCACCACCTTTTTGAAACCTGAAGGTATACAAATCTCGTTTTATGAAAAGTTTATTGGTCCCACTGTTTACTCTCTATAGACTCCCGCTTTGTCCACATGCTTCTTCCTATAGTCTCTTCCAACACGTCGTACAAGACCAAATCCGAAACACAGGCGAATTGTACTAAAGGCTATTTGTTTCATATCCTTCCAATCCTCTGCATCGATCTTTTTGGCTTCATTCCTATTAATGTCTTATTGACCTTCTATTGTACTAGCATATTTATAACTCTAATCTGCCATAGACTGAAATTTTCTCTACCATCAAATTTATCGAATTTCACCTGAGGTGTGTTCATTGTGAATATTGTCTAGCCCTAGGACAACAAACCAAGAGCTCTGATACCAATTGTTAGCGGAAGCACACAATGAACATACACACTCATAAATTAGAATAGAGAAAAGAAGAGAAAACAAACACAATAATTTTATGTGGTTCGGCAAATGTGCCTACGTCCACGGATAGTCGCTTGCTATTTTACAATATACCAAGAATGATTATTACAGCCCTATTTATATTTTTCCTAGGTCTAAAATCTAATACAAATAGGAATAGCAATTACAGTCCTATTTATATTTTTCATAGGTCTAAAACCTTACACAAATAGGAATAGGAATTACATTCTTATTTGTATTTTTCCTAGGTCTAAAACCTAATACAAATAGGGAGAGAAAATACATAATCATTCTAATAATAAAATAGTATAATTATCACATATTTGGAATCCACTAGTAAATAATAATTTTTTCTAACAAATATGAGTCATAACTCAACAATTAGTTATCCCATCAAACCTCACTTTCTTTTCCCTTCAAAATTTAGAAGATAAGATATAAATCTTACTTAAAAAATAATAATTTTAACAATACTATTGTACCCTCAATACTTGATATCCTTTCTTATTCTTCAAAAACCCAAACATAAAATGATTATTAAACCTTTCTTTTCCTTTTTCCCATCCCATGGATTAAAAATTATCTTTTATTTTCTCACCCATCCAAAACTCCCAAACAAAGCCTACAAGTATATTAGAATTCCAGGCTTTTTTTTGCTTCTGCATCAGCTATTACTGAACGTGAGAATTTTATCAACTCAATATGATAATAAAGGTACCAAACCATAAAGTATTTTCAATTCCAAATACAATATATAGGAGGACATGTCATGGGAAAACTTCGATGTACACTTCCCATCTAATATTTTAAACACTATGATGTACACTTTCCCATCCAATATTTTGTTGCAATCAATAGATGAAACCCTCAACCCACAACACCTAACAGCAAATATCTTTGAATGAACCTAAAAGGCATAACACAGAAGAGAGAGACATTTATAGGGTCTACTTAAACAAATACCTGAAACTCACCGATACCAGGA
Organism: Aleurites moluccanus; assembly: GCA_948193065.1. NCBI lineage: Eukaryota > Viridiplantae > Streptophyta > Magnoliopsida > Malpighiales > Euphorbiaceae > Aleurites > Aleurites moluccanus. The sequence continues at coordinate 33,570 of CANXYC010509737.1, forward strand.
TACCTCCATCCCATCCTTTCAGGAAAAGATGGGTACTTCAGTTCCCCAGATGCTCCAAGTCCAATTTCAATAGCGAAAACAATGCCCTCTGCAAACAAGTCATCAAACTCCATTCGGAAGCTTCTCATGAAGTCAAAATAAACCTGCATACGTTTGAGAATTATAATGGAAACCAAAATACAATAAGCATTTGTGTGAAGACTTTGTTGCAAGGACTAACCAAGCATTGCCAATTAAAAATTGGCATACAATGCAGAGAGCTAAATGGCCTAAGAAAACAAACCTTGAACCATTTTCCCAAGCCCTCTTATCGGTTAGCTTACTTTAACTAACCACCACGTCCACTATAACTTTAAAGAACTAGGCATATTATTACTTGGAGTCAGAGATAAGTAATGAATACATGTATCCAAATAGAAGTCAGACTCGGCAATTGTCTAAAATGTATAGAGACTTTTCCACATATTCAACATGTAAAACTGCCATACCCATATCCAAGTATCCTTATTTCAGATGGGTATACTGAAGTAACCTTAAGAGTTTAAGCAACTTTGAATCAAGTCACCTGAAGAGTAAAAGAGGACACCGATGCATATCTAACAGTAGGATTGTAGCATAGATGAAAGATAATTCTAGTAAATCCTAGTTACAGAAAGTGAACAATTTCCCAAGCAAATCCAAAGGGGTTAATAATTGAGATTTGAGAGAGAGAGAGAGAGACTAGCAAAAGACACGCAGGACAATAAAACAATAGAACTAAAGATCCATATCAAGTGATGATTCACAAATAACTTTTTTTTTTTTTTTTTTTTTTTTTGAGAAAGATTCATTGATAACATCAAAATACCTCAATGCCAGTTCTTCCTTTCAAAACTCGCTCTTTGTCAATACCCCAAGATAAGCATTCAGTATTCCTCCTTCCTTCACGATCTGTGAAGAATATATCCTGGTTCTCTTTTCCAATCTCTAAAACCCATTGAGGGAGGGAGATCAAAACTTCACCAGAGTCACTTCCTCCATATTCATGAAATGCCATAACAACCTTCAAATTTAAGAAAGAGGTTTTCAAAACCACTCTACAATTAAGAGGAAGGTATTTTCCATGTTATGATGAAAGAATAAAAAACAAAATTTAACAAGGAGATCATCTAAGAAATCTCTAATAAGAAGTTATATATGGCGATTCAATAAATCACAATTAAACAGTCTAAATCTCAGACGTGAATTATAAATGTTTGCAAACATTACAGACCTATCTATATACTGTGCATGTGCATATGGTTTCAGGAGAGAGAATTATGAAGTAGCATCTCAAGACCAATACACTTGACCATATGAGAAATCAGGAAACACTAATTTCAAGCAAATGAGGCCCTATCACATACAAAAAACTTGCTTGGATAACTACTAACAACTAAAAAATCTTCATTAAAGTAACTTTTGCCAATTTTGAATTCACATATAGAAACCCATGAGGAGAATCAATGATCACATAATTTGATTTGCAATTATACTTGTTGATAGAAGAAAAATGAATCGCCTTTAAGATCGTTTTGATGTTATTGGGATTTAAGCTAGGTCTCGAGTTCAATTGAAAAATGCCAAGCCTCAAAATTTCTGTTAAAAAAAATTGAAGGTACAATTGCAACATTTAAATAAGGAATTATTTGCATCATCAATTGGTTACTCCCTATATAAACCAAACGATTCATTTCACCAAAATATCCAGAAAAACAATGCCACATATTTTTGCTGGCAAAATAAACAATAGAATAATAGACAAGTTTTCATTTATGGAAAAAAATACCTGCAATTTCAACTTGAATTCCCGGATAACATTAAAGAGGTCCCTATAGCCAGACCATACATATTTCTGCGGCCTCCACGCTTCAACAATTCCCCACCAACATTCTACAATGACACCATCTATATCTAAAGACTTCATGTGGTTTAGTTCCTGTCTAATACCTTGTGGATCAACCAACTGGCAGAAATTATTGATAAATCCAGTCTGTCAAAGTGGTTCAAGAATTTTAGCATTCAGAAAAAAGAAGTCTTACAAATACACACTGAGATTTGCCTTAATATATAATTTGGTCCTCACTATTTCAAAATTAGCAACTTTAGTCCCTAAGATTTGTTAATGAACCATATTCCTTAATTATAGAAGCATGAATTTGTTGCCCTACTCTAGTCCTTGATGATTTTTATTAGAAAGTAGTTTAATCCTTAAAACGTCAAATCAACTGCATGTCATTCCTTGGTTATAAAATTCTATAACACTTTAGTCCTTGAAAATATTTTTTTTTCATTGAGGGTATTATAGGGACTAAAAATGCTAATTTTGAAACAACAAGGACTAAAGAATATATTAAGGCAAACTTCAAGGAGTTATTTGTAATTGACCAAAATTCCATATGAAAAATAGAATTACATGTGTTATAAATTGTAGGCACAGAAGGAAAGTGCATAGAAACAATGACACAAGCAATTCAGAGGAGTAAATAGAAAAGCATAAAGCAAATCCATATGAGGATTTTAACCACAGGAGAATAAACTGAAGTAGTAAGAAGCAGAAAGCAAAATCTTACAGGAAGCATTGCATAGACGGGGACATATGAAGTGCCAGTGAAATCACCCTTGTGCTCACTAGAATGAACATCTTGTATAAGCTGCATCAATTAGCCATAAATAAGATATGATTTTACAGCTTAAATACGTATCAAGTTCATTGGAACTGTCTTAGCAATTGAAGGGGACAAAAAGCTTATTGCACACAAACCAAAATAACCCTTTACGATTGGCCTAATGGTTTCTGACCTTAGAGATACTTCCTACAGCAGTAACCCTGACTTCAACATATGAATTATCTAAGTGTCTCCCAATTGACTCCTTAGTGCCACAACCAGGGAATTAACCAAGCATATCACAGTGCCTAAAGGACCAAGGTTGAATTTACCTAGGGATTAGAAGTACACTCAAGTGGTGTTTATAATGTATCATTTAAAAGTCTCAATTAACCTAAAATTCACTTAAAATGATAAGGTAAAGTTTTTAACTTAAAATTTGCATCGAATATAAAAAGTGATTAGATTTTTAAATATTTTTAAAATTTAGGAATCTCATCACTTAATTTTTAGTTTTCACAAACACCTCTGTTCTAGCCACCTCATTGTGGGAAGACTGAGAAAAAAGAAAAAGGAATGGATGAGGGAAAAAAAAAAGGATACTTGAGAATTTTTAATATACCAATGGATCACACAACAAGGCCAACACAAGTTAGACAACCAAAAAAAGGAAGCAAATTGCAAAAGTAGATAAACAGTGGCAACATCCAATAGGATAGAGTGTGTGTTGACAGTTATTATGCTTTTATTTGTTTTTCACATTTATTATAGGTAAGGACAGACTAGGCCACGCTCCCCACATAAAACAAAAAAATAGTTCTCATTTAATAACTCTTAATAAATTGGTGAAATACTCCCACCATATTGATGGATAGAAGAATGCAAACCCAAGATCCCTCACTCCAAACACCTATAAAAGGAGTGACAAGACCAGGCAGAATAGGTCTGATTAGCTTTTCATTACTATTATTAATAGTACACACACACGTGTATAATTTTCTATTATTTAATGTAATTAGTAGGTGAGTTTTAACAAGTTATTTGTGTTAAATTAATATTATTGGTGCATAACTATAATCAAAAAAAAATTCAATGGAACAATAAACTAAAGGAATTATTTTTAATAAACTAAAAATATTATTTTATCATATTCATTCAATTACATTATAATCTACTACCATTCATTATGTTAATAATTTCAATAATTACTTTATATAATTTTATGTGATAATTTTTTTTTCTAAATGCTTTTGGCCCCTCCAAGATTTTAATCCTAGATCCATTTCTAACTATTGGAGGACACATGACTGCAGGTGTGAGATAAAAGGACAAATAAGTGATCACTTAAATTTAAGTGATTTTAAGTGTTTGACTTAATAATTCATTAATGGGTTTTGGTCTCCAAAAATAGAATTTAGCCTTCAAATTGGGATTTTTTAAGCACCATTTTAATGCTTTTGAGAAAATAAGTTTTGGCAAAATCACTTTTGCCAACTAATAATTTTTTATTCACCAAATTTTGAGGAATAATAATTTTTTATTCACCAAAATCACTTTTGGAGAATTGGATCCAAACACCCCCTATATGTACTCGGGTCCTTGCTTACTATAGTTGAGTTCTTTACAATTTAGTCTACTAAGTTTTTCATTTGAATCCCTTAAGGATTAGAAGTTCAAGCACTTTTATGATAGGACTACTTCAAGCTGTATGCTTATAATGGCTTATTTTTCAACAAAAGAGGTGATTAATAAAATTAAAGATAATTTTTAATAAATTATGCTTGTATATAATCAATTATGCTTGCATACCAATAACACCCAAGGAATCTACAAAATTTAAAATATTATTATTCTTTAATTTTGCGCGCAAATTCCAATCTAGTTGAAAAACAGCCACAAATAGCCATTAATTAATTTTTTTTATATGAAGCCTAATTCATTTTCCCATCAAATAGCCACAAATAGTACTAATTACAGATGCTGTTGAAAGTCTTCATAACTCACTAATATATTTAATTTTAATATAATTATACAACCCATAAATATATTATACTAAAACTAATTAGATAAAGATTGATCAAAATCTAATATGTACAAGAATCTACTTGGGATCATATCAATATATATAATTCAACATTGAAATAGGATCTTATTTTTCAACTCAAAATAAAAAACAAGCTAGGAAAACTCTTAAAGTTTGTTTTTTTTTTTTTTTTTCAAATTGCATAATTCTACTACTTTGCTGTTCGAAAATAATTATTACTAATTATTCCTGATCGTTTAAATTATTTTCCTTTTTTGTTTAATTGAATTCTAGTCTTAGTTTATCTATTTTGTTTCTGTTTTCGTTTCTATCAAATCATTTTTTTTTCCCTCAAGGAAGTCCTTGTCCATTTCGATTGCTAGATTTATTAATTTGTGTCAAAAATTCATACTTTCGCTTGGTCAGTTAATGAATTTTGCAATTTGATTACTTTGATTCGTTTGAGTGGTTTTTGTAAGAACTTTAAGCGAGAGTTGAGTGGTAGAAGGCAAGAGTGTTAACTCATCTAGAGAAAAGACATTGAAAACTGTAATTAAACACGAGTGCACTTGAGTGACGTGAATACTTGAGTGAAAACACGAAAGGGAGTGAAGTGAGAAATTCTTTTGCTTTCCAAACATTCTTTACAGGTTATCACAATAAGTAACGAAATAAGAGACATTCAAGCAATTGATATTGCCTTTAAGTTGGAGGCATTTGAAAAGCACTTCCAAGCCATGAACTTACAATTTGTAAAGATGAAGGATCGAATGGAGAGACTTGAAGGTTCAACCACAAGGGGGCAGAATCCAAATGCTCTGAGGCAAGCTACAAGAGTTCAGAGGCAAATTACTGATGATGAGAGTTCGAATAGCGAATTTAATGATGTCGAGGTCAACCAAAGGAGGAATAGAAGAGGAAACAGGCAAGAAGACAATGGAGGAATAAAACTAAAAATTCCTACTTTCCATGGAAGAATTGATCCCGAGGCTTACCTAGATTGGGAAAAGAAGATTGAACTTGTCTTTGATTGCCCTGATTACTCCGAATCCAAGAAGGTAAAGTTAGCAGTTGCTAAATTTGATGATTATGCCATTACTTGGTAGAATGACACCAAGCAAAAAAGGAGACGGAATAGAGAAAGACCTATTGAAGGTTGGGAAGATTTGAAAGCTATAATGAGAAGGCGTTTTGTCCCTAGCTACTACCACAGGAAGTTGTACAATAAATTGCAAAGCCTTACTCAAGATTCCAAGAGTGTGGAAGAGTATTACAAAGAGATGGAGGTAGCAATGATTCGAGCCAATATAGAGGAAGACCGAGAAGCCACAATGGCTAGATTTTTGAATGTGTTGAATCAAGATATTGCTAATGTGGTGGAACTACAACATTATGTGGAGCTTGAGGATATATTGCATATTTCCATGAAGGCGAAAAGGCAATTAAAAAGAAAGGGCAACAACAATCGGTTTGTTTCTGGTTCTACAAATTCATATAGATTCAATCAGAAGAAAAAAGAAAAGACTCCATGCAAGCCCAAAACTGACTCCTCCAAAGAATTCAACAAAGAAAATGGCAAAGGTAAATCTGATTCTCAAACTCGTTACAGAGATATTAAATGTTTTCGTTATTTGGGAATAAGTCACATAGCTTCACAATGTCCAAATAAAAGAGCTATGACAACTAGACATGATGGGGAAATTGTTTCGGCTAGCGAAGGAGAAGAAGGTAGTGATGTTGATTCCATGCCACCATTAGAAGATGCTAGTGATGTTGATGAAGTAGCAAGGCCCGTCCATGGTGAGATGCTAGTTGCAAGACGAGCATTGAATGCACAAGCTCAAGAAAAAGAAGATAACCAACAAAGAGATAATTTATTTCATATTAGATGTTTTATAAACAATAAGATGTAACATGATAATTGATGGGAGTAGTTGTGCTAATGTTGCTAGTACCACCTTAATTGATAAACTGAATTTACCTACCATAAAACACCCTAATCCTTATAAACTGAAATAATTAAATGATTATGAGGAAATTAGAGTTATCAAGCAAGTTCTAGTATCATTTTCTATTGATAGGTATAAAAATGAGGTTTTATGTGTGTAAACAGAGAAGAGAAAAATATATTTGTTGTATTTTTCATCATAGGTACAAGCATGTATATATACAGATATGAGAATATATATATGGAAAGATAAATTAAATGCCTAAAATCAAGCCTATATCAAATCTCACAGGCTATTATATTTCTATTTCTATAACACTCCCCCTCAAGTTGGAGCATAGATATTAATCATGCCCAACTTGTTACACAGATAATCAACACGAGCCCCATTGAGGGCCTTTGTGAAAATATCTCCTAGTTGTTCTCCAGTTTTCACATGTCCTGTAGAGATCAAATTCTGTTGCACCTTTTCACGAACAAAATGACAGTCAATCTCAATATGCTTAGTTCGTTCATGAAATACAGGATTAGATGCAATATGGAGAGCAACTTGGTTATCACACCACAACTTTGCTGGTACTGAAACTTTAAGACCAATTTCAGTTAACAACTGATATATCCATATTATCTCACACACAGATTGTGCCATAGCCCTGTATTCTGATTCTGCACTGGATCGAGATACAATATTTTGTTTCTTACTTTTCCATGAAATCAAGTTTCCTCCGACAAACACACAATAGCCAGTGGTTGATCTTCGATCAATCTTAGAACCTGCCTAATCTGCATCTGAGAACCACTCAATATTAGAATGTCCATGATTCCTATACAATATCCCCCGTCCAGGAGCTCCCTTTAGATAGCACAAAATATGTTCTAAAGTTTTCCAATGATGCACTGTTGGGGAAGACATGAATTGACTTACAATACTGACAGAGTATGCAATATCCGGACGAGTTACTGTAAGATAGTTCAATTTCCCAACCAGTCTTCGATATTTCTCA
>CANXYC010509763.1:0-42508 GCA_948193065.1 Aleurites moluccanus
TGACCTATCATGAGAATATTATATGGATTGTTGTATGAGTGTCATAAGTATTTCTCATAGTGATAATAATAGTATGATCCTTTGACTTGAGATCATCAAAAATCCCAACATAAGGAGTTGTATATCTTGATACTGCTAAACATCTTTCGTAACACGATGTACTATAAAAACAATAATTGGATATGCCACAAATTATGTAGAGGGATGTTGAGTGATCAAGATAGGATTTGTCTCTCCTATACAACAGGAGTGATGTCTTTAGGCCCTTTGATTGAGTTAGACCTAAAATGCATGACCATGCTCAAATGAGTTGATATGTGATATTGATGACATTTGATTTAGGAGTCTACTCAGGTATCAAAAAACATAAAGATTGAACTATGCGAGTATGACATATTCCATGACTTATGTTCAATCGAGACATTTAGGATAAAAGGATTTAATTACTTGGTAATTTTATCACAAGAAAGGTTATGTCGAGTCACTGACATTCTCGTGACTTAGGTAGCATTGATGTGTTGCTACACACCGCTCACTGCTTGTGACATAAAATATGATTTTATGTCACTGCTAATGTTATGGGAACCTATAGGGCCACACATTTAGATCGGATCAATAATAGGAATTTTAATTCATAAGATGGAATAAAAAATAAGCATTGGGCTAAATTGTTTAGCTAAGAACTAATATAAGCCCAAAATTTGAGCTCAAGTCAGATGGGGCGAATTAGGGTTTTATTAGTTGACCTAATGCTAGGGTTAAAGGCCTATAAATATACATGTGATGTTATTTTTAGGTTAGACCAATTTTCTGCCATTTTCTTAAAAAAAGGAAGTGAACCCTAATCCTAATTATCTTAGACGAATCTAGCAAAACGTTTTGGAGATTATATTCTTGTTCGTGAGACGAATCAAAAAGATACTATCTGTTCGCGTGGATACCGTAAAGGCAGAAGGCGCAAAAGTTTCTGCTCCTGACCCAGAATCGTTTTTTTGTAGTTAAATCATCAACCAAAGGTATAAATCCTAACCTTCTGATCTGGATCTTCATATGGATCATGGAGAAAATTAAATAAAAAATTTTATTTCGTTGCCTTTTTCTGATTTCGATTTCCTACACAAACAAGGTTGCAAATTGGAATTCAAATTAATCAAGTAGTTATTAACTATTGAATATTTGAATTCTTAGCCAAATTGCTTGCAATATTTGTACTTAAATTTACTTAGCTTGTATAACAAATTTCCAAACGTAAAAATTTGGCAAAATACACATACATTGAAAAGGAATATAAATTGAAAAAATTGAAACACTGATATTCTGTGTTTAAGCTTGTGAACAGAACTCCCTCATGCCCATAGAGAGAGAAAAAAATAAAAAATAAAGATTGAAAATATGCGGTTTTATTAGGAATATTATAGAGCGTTTGATACAATTGTCAAATGTTCAGTTAATATTTGATAAAAGATTGTCAAATATATAATTGATATAAATGTGTGAATATCAAATCGCATTTTAACATAATTAAAATTTTTTTATTAGTTATTCAAACAAAATTTTCTAATTAATCATGTATATATCGATAATCTATAATTAAAAATATTTTCTAATTAATTATGTATATATTAACAATCTGTAATTAAAAATGACAAACCAATCCTACATAACCTCCCACCACCATGTAGAATATAAGGATAATAATACACCTAATCAAACATCAGTAAGTATTTATGCCTTGCATTTTACATTAACGACAACGAGGGAATCAATAAAAGAGCCTTTTTAAGAAGAATACACTACAAAAATCTCTGTAAATGCCTTTGCTATACTACATTTGATCCAACTTTCCATGAAGCAATCTCTTATTGCAACAAATATTAAAAAAAAAAATTTAATGAACATCAATTTGACAGCATATTACAAATGGTTGGGGCCCATCAGAAAGTTAAAAATAAAAAATAAAAAAAAAAAAAAAAAAGAACAGGGAACTACAAAATTAAGCGTGGGCTCTGATCAGGATTTTTCTTTTTTGGGATTTTACCCATTTGGTGTTTTATTCTTCAGTTTTCTTTTTCATCTGTTTGTAAAGTGGGGCTTTTCTGCTCCGTTTCATCTGCATGGTTGCCTTGTGTTTCTTCAACATCTGAAGTGACCCCATTTTCCGCCACAGTCAGGTCTCCGTTATCTGTACTACTTTTTTCCTCAGCGTTATTGACAGGTCTTGGGAGTTCTCTTGATGGAGAGGTTGCCAATAGGCTACTAATTCCATCATATAAATTCTTTGCATCCATAATAAGAGCAGCACCCCCTGGGTAACAGCGACCAAAGCATGAAGCACAATGTGGGTAAGCCACCTACACATAAGAGGAGTTTGCAAGGATGAGAAGGTAGTGAAAGCCACTCGAAGATGTAATTTGCTGATGAAAATTATTCCAAGTTATCAAGAAAGGCACCTCTGTAAAAGATCGGCAAAGGGAAAGGAAAAGTGCAGATTCATTTTCTCTGAGCATCCTAGTTGCATTGTATCTTAATAGAGAGTCAGAAACAGCCTTCAAGCCCTTAATTAGTTCTTGAGCAAGCACAAATTTCAAACTTAATGGGGCACATGGACGTAGTTCATTCATTGCAGCAGACACACCTAGAGCACCCAGACATTAGTTGATGCGAAAGAATGAACAGTCCACCAAACTAAAAGTCCAGACTGATTTTTCATGCAACTATATTAAGTAATCAAGGAACCTATCTGCTCTGTGTCCATAATCTCAGATAGCATAAAATGAATGTTTCTGATATTTAAATAGACCATGCATGTCATTGAACAAATCTACTTATTTTACAAGTTATCAAATAGGCAGTGTGGGTGCCATTTGACACTTGAATATCCAATCTATGTAATTCAGAACAAATAAATCAGCCATCTTGCGTTTTAAGATAGGCAACATAGCAATAATATAAAAAAATTCAAGCAAAAGGAAAAAGAGGCTGAGAAACAAGCAACAACTTTACCATTAACAAACACTGCGAGAGGTGGATGTTCCATTAGATAAGATGGTGGTGTCACATCCTCTTGATTATCTTCACCTATACTAATGGTTGGAAAGCCAACTGCTGGTAAGGGAACCCATCGATGTGAATCTAGAACTAACTGGAAAAGAAACATTAAATTACAAATTAATAATCAATACGTAACTTGAAAGAAAGAAACTAATAGACTTGGCAAGAAATTTTTCAACCCACTATCAGAAACAAAATTCAGCTATCACCACTTTCCATATACCTGAAAATTTTCAACAGCGGTACTCATATTCTTTGAGAATAAGTTGAGAACAGCCCTGCAAAATAACCAAACTCAACTTTTTAAGGAGCAAAATTTTGGGGAAAAATACAAAAGGGGAAAATCAAACTAAAGATTGTATTTACTCTTCAAAGAGTGACGGAAGCAAGCCCCGAAAATCCAGGCCAACCCAACAAAGTCCCATAGCACAATACTGCCAAGGGCACAAACAAGTAAAGCATCATCATCAAATTCTGTCCATAGCAAAAGGTAAACTAGAAAATGAACAAGATTTATCTATAACTTGTGCATGATTGATGACTGTAAGAACAATGCCACAAGTTATCTGAAGAAATGCAAAAAAAATATGCTAATCAAATAGTCTTGCAAATTGCTTGTGTGAAGCAAAAAATTTGGAATTAGAAGCTTTCATTCAACAGAAACGAAAAGGACATCCTATGTTACCAACATGAAAAATTCGTAAATAGCGTTTTTCAAGAAATTTAAAAATATCCAAGAGATAACTGCATGTGAACTTCCCATGGAAATGTAAAATTCTTACCATACACTGGTCCAGAATATTTGACAGAGACCCACCCTCAGTTATCTTCGGGAGCATTATTTTAAGAGTTTTAAGGTGTGCGGTAATCTGATGCATAGCCCAACTAAAAAGTAGCCCACCGTCATAATTTTCTTCACTTCCTGATGTATCATCAGCAAATATTGCTCTATATTGGTTAACAACATCAAAAAGATGCATTCTCTGATAATTTATCATCCCTTTCAAGTACTCATAAGCATTTCGCTGGTCCAGATCCTCCAAAATACCAGTAAGCCATGCCTCCCGACATCTCAGAAACTGAAATATAAATTAATCCTGTCAAATACTGGCATTCTGAATACTTACCAATGAAAGCACCCAAGCAACTTAAATGTCTCTATAGCAAGTACAATGCAAGGAAGAAACATTCTATCTCCATTTTTCGCATCCCAAAACACAATAATTCAATTACGCACAAAAAACATTTGTAAGATTACCTGCAAACGCATTTCATACTCACTAAATACTCCTATTCGACGCAAATATCCAATAATCCGGAGACATTCTGGCAACTGCAATTTAGAAGCACAAATACAAGCATGCATAAAATCCCAATTCATCTACATAAATTAGTCAAGTTACATTTAACTGTCTAAGCTTGACATAACCATCATAATACCTGGATATTAGATCGAAGTTTCTGAAGAAGCTGAGACAAAAGAGATTGAGTGGTCTGCCTAACTTCTGCAGCTAGTGCTTGAATGACAGGTAATCTTTCAGTGGGGAAAAAAACCAAAGGGTGAGTAGTTACAAAGTCAATGTCAAATAATATCAGTTGGAAGGAAGTAGGATGGTCATTACTCACTTGGGGTGCATCGTCGAGAGTTTGCAAACAAATGCTTCCAAGTCAAGAGCTTCATCATAATTTCCATTCCTTACACATCTGCAAAAGGTTAGGAATCAGTGAAACTTTTGAGCATTATCCTTCAACATAGATGTCTATAGCTAGAGAATGTCAGAATCAACCATTCTTTCAATGATCACCAATCAAAACTCAACTTAACTAAGCTTCAGACAATTCTCAAACTACCTGAGGTTGCCTAAATTGATCCTTTTCCACCATTTACAGCAAACATCCAATCAGTGGTAGTGGTATTAATATTATTTTATCTTGAGTGATTAGTTATAATAGCTCTTTGCAAAAATCAATTTGCTATACAGCTTTTTAAGTATTAGGGAGTACCATAAGGAAATTATCCACAACAAGCCAGCACACAGCCTAAAAAAATACTTCTAATACAATGAGTTCCTGCCTCATGAAAATCAATAGTAAGCTTCCAGAGTCAACTACAAAAAGAGGAGGAACATCTATATCCTCCAAATACTTGTACATTTGCTTTCATCCACCAGTTTCAGTCTTCCAAGTAGCTGTATGGAATTTTTTCATTCTCATATACCAGTCCAAAAATCAGTTACCGTTTATGAAAGTGATATCTCTTTGAATCTTTTTTTTTTTATTCTGAACTTCACCTATACGGATTATAACTTCACTTATACGGATTATCACATAGAGTTCAGAGTGAAATAGTTCTTCAAAAGCTTCAAGCCAACAAATGTATGAAGGGTTTTAACAATCTAGTCAAGAAACAACATTTTAGATCTCTAAAATTTTGGAAATTGATTAAATTTAAAACAAATGGCCTTAACAATTGTAAAGCACATACGTGTCCATGAGTTGAGGAATTTCAAGCAAATCGAGCAAGGTACTATGGTTTGCTAACAATGTTTGGTTCATCTTCCTCTCCTCTAAAATCTGTTCGGCAGATTCAATGAACTCTGTGCAACCGGCTGTCAAATTTGGGATCTCGGATATCTGCCAATGAGAAAAATATTAAACAGTGGCCTACAATGATTTCACTGTATTCTTAAAAGCTTAAAAAAAAAAATTATTAAAAAGTCAAAGGCCAAATTTATTGAAATCTTCTGTACATTGATTAAAATATATCTAACCATCTAACAAGAAACAAGCAAAACTATGAAGAATAAATTAACATATTAGATTGAAATCGAAATCAAATATCCAAATTCAAGAAAATATTTAAAGTAGCTTAACATTTGCATTTTATTTGCAACCAAATGAATGTGAAATTAATTATATTTGCACATAAATTTCACAATACTCATGTTTCGTATCTTAAATTCCAACAAATAAATTCTTTTAAAAACTTATTGTATGTATATGTAGTTTAAAATTCATTTGCAAATTCTACCAATTTTGATAGAATTTAGCTCAAGAATAACCCCATAGGATTACAAATATAAAATTCCAAATTATTTATGAGGTTCCAAACATATAAAAAGTAAATGTGTAAATGAATTACATAAACTTTTCTAGAATGCTCCAAACAGCCTCTAAAAACAATCAGATTCCTTGTGAATATCATTTTTTTTTTCATTCCTTGCCTCATGCATGGTCGCCTCCATTATTTTATTAACCCTAATTCTACCATATAGCAGCATCAATAGGGGGGAAATATCCCATGGCCTTCACACCCTTCCATGCATTAAATAGAATCAGAGACAACTACTGGTTACTGCTCATTAGAGTTTAAAGCATATCTAGTAATATGAGTGCTTCTTCTAAAACTTGCACTTAATTAATTCCCTAATTTCAAACCCCTAGTGATAAGCTTTTCTTTGTAATTGAACTCCTTAAGTCCTTATTTGAAGTTCTATAAAAATATTTACATTGGATATCCAATGACTAAAAAACTAATAATATCAAGAGAGAAAAAAGTGTGAGAGAGTTTAGACCAGACATCCCTGGTTCACAACGTGTGTTTCCTTTAAATCACAATTCATAATATCAAAATGAATGTCTTCCACTTTAAATTTCCATTTAATCAAGTAATTTTTCCATAACGGAATAGAACAAACAACTGTTATCCGTACCAGAGATTCAAGATGTTTATCAAAAGAAGACACTTCCTCTCTAATTGCAAGTAAAGCATCAGCCGCAGCAATGAACGCACGGTAATTGCCTACTGCCACTTCCTGCATTTGCCTTTGTATCCTCTCCGCATCAACTCGCAGCAGCTCCGGTTCCTTTTCAACAAAAAAGAAAGGTTAAAGAATCACTCAACCTCGCGAATCACGGGGGAAATTTGCATTATTTCGCTTCCTAATTAAACGAAGGAATAAAATGAACAAGTTAAAGTAAGCATACTTTGTGGAGGCGATCGAGAGTGAAGGAGAGAAGCTCAGATACGTAGGGCTGCTGAGAGACAGAGGCGAGAGGGAGGAGGCTCACCAACGTCGATGTATCATCTACATTTTCTACCTCCATTTTCTTTTAACTGAATACCGAATTAGAGTTACAGGCTCTCGATTTTAATTTAACTCACTGATAAATGTAAAGATCTGCATGTTAGTGGTAATTCTCAGTACAGATTTTTCATGGAAATCAAATTATATAAATCTATCAACTAAAAGCTTTAGAGAAAACAAATCCAGATTGAAAACTAATATGAAACTTAATTAAAAATATAAATTCCAGTGTAAACGATCGATATTTAAACCAAAAACAAAATTAAATCCAACAACCACAACCATTGAAATCGATAGCAAACAATTACAGCAAGAGTCTTTTTCAAATAAAATCTAACACTTCTAAATTGATAAGAAAGAAAGACCTAGTAGCATTTGGAATGAACCACCGGAATCTGACAACAGAGACGGATAGAATCAAAATCTCAGTAGTCGAGATCGGCGACAAGGACCTTCCGAAACTTCTGCTGCTGCTGACTCCAGAGGACTTGGCACTGATCCCTGGAGAAGAGAGGCCGTCGGTGTTGCCACCAGATTTAGGAGCTGAATAACTGAACAAGAGAAGAGGGGCGTGGATTTTTATTTTTAATTTTTAAATAAATGATAAATGGTCTTACGACTTGCGAGTTGATCGAAAATGTACAGTTTCATCCAACAGACGACGTGTTTCAGTTGACGTTTTGTTGATAGTTGCGACCCATGGACTCATGTTACTGTGGGTGTGGGTCTTGATTATGAGACACGGTGATTTGCAAGGGTAAATGGGCCAGGTTGTCTATCAATTAACGTCAGCTTATTTATATTAATAAAATAAATTGTTAAATTTAATAATATTTTTAATATTTATTGGATGGAAGTTCGTTAACTTATATATTATAATAATTGAATTAATAATACTTTCTAAAAATATTATTTTATACACATATATTTCAATTATGTATGTATGTATGTATTTTAATAATTTAATATCTATTGTTTGAAAACTCAAATTTTATAATAATTCAGTTTTATTTTATTTTATAAAATTCAATCTTTGTAATATAAAAAAGATAAGAATTTAAAGAAAGGATAAATTATAAAAAAAAAATTAAATTATATAAATATATATCATAATTTTTGCAAATTTTAATATTATTAATTGTTATTAAATAAATATTGGTAATTCAGAAAATAAAATAAATTAATACATCATCTATATATAAATGCTTAGAACAATTTTAATATATAAATTTAATTTAATTCTATTGATAGAATTAAATTAAAATTTTTAAATAATTTTTTCAATTAGAGTCTGTACGTATTTAGATAAAATTAATGAAATTTTATTTTATACAATTATTAGCTTAAAATAGGTAAAATTTTTAATAATAATAATAATAACAATAATTGGATATATTTAGTTTTTACATACATTTGGAGATGGATTGCTATTAGTCTAGATCTCATCTTGTTTAAAGATATTAATTTATCATTACAAGTGAAAATAAAAATTTTAAAATAATTAAAATAATTAAGTGTTGAATATTTTTTATTTTTAATTAATTATATATATTTTTTTATTCCAATTCAATTAATTTCAATTGATGACATATTTTTTGTTCAATTCATTCAATTTATAACAAGGTTAATAAAATATGATGAGTTTTTAGTTAATTAAATATATATTTATTAAATTATAAATACTATTTTTAAATTAATAAATTATTAATTTATCGATTAATTAATATCTCTTTTAATTAATAGAATTTGCGAGTTCCAATAATATTAATTTGTATAAATTTTACTATATAATTAATTTATTTCCTATATTGATATTTGTAAATTCTTATTTCAATATATATAGTATAGAGATATAAATAAAGGGTATCTTAATAGAAAATGATAAGGATTTATACTTTAATATTTCTATATATACTAAGGGCATTATTGATGATTTTAATACCTTTCTCTCTATAAATATATTTGATATCTCTCTCTCTATATATTTTTTTGTTTCACCAATAATTTGTATATTTTATGAATAATAGAGTTAAACCTATTAAGGTGGAAAAAAAATTAATGTTAATTTTTTTTTTATTGTAAATTCGATAATAGAAATTTTAAGT
Organism: Aleurites moluccanus; assembly: GCA_948193065.1. NCBI lineage: Eukaryota > Viridiplantae > Streptophyta > Magnoliopsida > Malpighiales > Euphorbiaceae > Aleurites > Aleurites moluccanus. The sequence goes on from CANXYC010509763.1 coordinate 9,245, forward strand.
AAAATATTATTTATTACTTTTGAATTGATTTTATGTTATTAATTATTTTATTTGTTTATATATATTAATAACATAATTATTAAAAATAAAAACATTATTCATTAATTATGTATAATTATACATTCAAAATTTATCTAATTTATGTGTAATAGTAGTATTAAAATGTTCATCGGTGGTTTGATAGAACATCATATTAGATATATTACATACAACTTCATGGTTCCTCCTTTCATCATCATCATCATCATTATTATTATTATTATTATTATTATTATTATTATTATTATTACTACTACTACTTTAAATGATTGAGATAGAATATTATTATTATTAATTTATTTTATTTTATTTTTTTCAAATTAAACAATTAAACATAGACTCTTTATATATATATATATATATATATTCATTGACATGAATTTTGAAAGTGTTACCATTTTTAAAATCAATATTGTTTATTTTAGGGAGCAAAATATATATTTTTTTATATATTAAAAATATTACATCTTAATTTTAAAAAATACAAAAATATGTATTAATAATATTAAATTAATAAAATAATTTTAATTTATTTTAATATTCTTCAACCATATGTTATGATAAAGCATTAATGTATATAGTTAAAAAAATATTATTTAGGAAAATTTTGTTTTTAATATGCTAAAAAATGATTATATGTATAATTTATTTTAATTATCTGTTTTGGAAAGTGGAGTTTTTCCATTTAAATTCATTTTTAAATTAATTTAAAGGAGGGGTTAAATATAATAAAAAAATGTTTAAAAAACCAATAAAATATGTTTAAATTTTTTGAAATGTATTCAACTATTTTAATAAATTAAATTTTATTTAAAATAATTATGAGCTCCAAATAAAAAAAAAAAAAAAAAAAAGCAACACAAATAATAATAAAGTAAGGAAAAATCAACACGAAAAGAATCTATATTTTTTAAAAAGAAAATTGAAAAACAAAGAGAAGCCATCAATAGGAAAGATCATAGTCATTAAAAAAAACCTTGAAAAAAAAGAAATTTCTTATCTTATGCCCCGTTTAATTTAACTGTTTGTAATAATTGTTAGCTATTATTATAGTTGTTAACTGTTAACTGGTAGTTGATAACTATTATTGATAGTTGTTAACTGTTGATAGTTGATGGTTGGTACTGATTGTTGTAAGTGTTTAGTAAAATTATTATTGACTATTAATTATTAATATATTTAATAACAATCAAGATAAATATTAATATATATTTTTTATTTAAATAATATTTAAAAAAAATAATATAATTTTTTTATTTAAATAAATATAAACATTTAAAAAAATTTAAATTGAAATTTTTATGAACAACGACTATTTTATTATTTAATAATTGTCCAACAACTAACATTTATCATTAGTGAAACTTATTTAACGTAGTTATTAAAAATAAAAAAATTAACAGCATCATCAAAATTTTTTACAAAATATTCAAATTTTTACAAAATATTCGCTTAGTCGTCTGAATTAAAATCCTATTACACATTAAATTATCCTTACATGATGATCTTAAGCGAAAGACGTGCATGTGGATTAGATCTAAGAAGAACCAGATAGCAAAAAGAAGAGAGGCAGAAAAACAAAAGATTATTGTCTTTGATGAGAAATAAAAATAACCACTGATAATATGAAAACACACACACATATATATAGGTCTCATTTTTACTCAATAAATAGGTAACTGAAAAGTGAAAAAAAAAATTCTCACTTTGTCTCTCTCTAAAATCTTTATTTTTCTATATTTTCTCGTTTTCTTTGTTATAAGCTCAGTGACTTAAACATCGGAATTTCTCCGCCAAACAGCCCCGGGTTTTTCTTCTGATTTCATATCACAAGCCGGACTCATAGGAGCAGAAAACCTCCATTTCAGTATGACGGAAATTATTTTTCATCAACCTTAATCCTTTCTTCCAGCAAAAAAATGACTTGTTCTGATATTCTTTGAACATTTTTCCTTTATCTCCTGAAAAACTGATTTTATTTTTTGTTAAGCATCTTCCATAAACCCAGCAATGAGTAGCACTTGTGAAATTGTTCTTTGACTTCCGAATCCAAGTCTAAGAAAATTAAAGAACCTATTTCTTTATGTTAAAGAAATTTCATTCTATATTCCTATGTAACTCTGTTTCTAATAAAACACTATCAGGCTATCAAGTTGTAAGAAAAATGAACCATAAAAATGGAAAAAAAGAAAGAGAACAAAGTAATTTATTTCACCAAACATTAGTATTATATGAAATTAATGGAAAACATAATTAATTAGTAAGAGATCTCGTTCTCACTCCCCCTCTACCAAACTATCTGACCTCAAATTTCCCACAGAACACCTTATATATTGAACTATATGTACTCAACTTTTCAATAGCAGAACAACAGAACAAGAAATAAAACAAATGAAAAGAAAAAGGAAACATGAAGAGGAAGAGAAGAGGCTTTTGAGGCATAGTAGTAGTAAGGATAAGGGTACTGTCCTTGTATAGGTGGAGTTTGACCATTAGGTGTGTGATAATATCCGGAAGGAGCTGGAGGTGGAATGCCCCATATAGGATTCCATGAAGGTGATTGTTGCGGCGAAGGAGTTGATTTTTTTGGTGGTGGCGGCGATGGTGGTGGTAGTGGTGGTGGTGATGGTGGGGAGTGATATTGAGGAGGTGGAGAGTGGTGAGAAGGGGGTGAATGATAAGTTGACCCAAATAGTGGTGGAGGAGGTGGTGGTGAACATATTACTGGACAAGCAGTACAATCACTTATGCATAATAAACCAGCTGTTGCAGGGGATCCCATTTCATCATCTTGAGAATTCACTCTTGCAAGAAGGATCATCCCCATAATTCCTATCTTCCATAGCAAGAAATCCCATCTTCTTGATCTTAGGGTTATTACAGCATTGGCACAACTTATCATGATCCTGGTTTAATTAAAAGCTTGGAAGAACCAAGTTAACTGATATATTTATTATGTTCTGTAAAACTTGTTAGGTTTATATATTCTGTTTGTTAAAGGAAAAAATGGATCCAAAATGAAGCCCTATGAGTGGCTTTTTTAAAATAAGTGATTCTTTTATTGTCTAGTGGTGTATTGCTGTAAAGGGTACCATCTATTTCTACTCCTTGTCTTTGATCTCTAAAGGGCTAGCTAAATTCACCCAAATTCTGGAGGCATATATTTTTTTCTAATTCCTAAAGTTGCCCTTAATAATCTAGAGAATCTTGAAGAGGATAATGATGTCCTTACATAAAGTTTAATCCTTTTTGTTGAATACAGAAGTGCCTGAATTTGTGGAGTTTAAAGTATAATAGAAAATAAGGAGCAGTAGCTTGTTTGAATAATGAATACCAATATATATGGTACATTTATTTATTTTGTCCCTCTTTTGGTATTGGTGATGGTAATGGATACAAGTATGGATGCTCAGAACACACATGGTTGGACCTGCTAGGACCAAGAAATCACCATGACTTTTTATTTGATCTTGTAAGAATGTTTCCCACTTAGATTCTCTTAATTCAAAGTTTGAATTTATCAGAATTCACAATTGTTCATGTATGATTGATACATGATTCTCATTATATATCTTGAAGGAACAATTGGGATTCAAATTCATAACTTTAGAGTTGTAGAGAATACTCCAATATTATTAGTATAAACAAGTAAAATGTCAAGGTAATGCACAAAAGATAATTACTTTAATATTACTATTATGTCTTTGGAGTTTGGAGCATGTATTTTTGTATTCTTTCATTTTCATGGGAGATGAGAATCCTAAGCAAAATTTGTTGGACAATGCCATTTCTTACTTTTTCTAATTCCTTTCCCCAAACACAATCCAGCCTTGAGGATACCAATTCTCTCTTCACTGAAACCTCCTTTATGCTTTCTATCTTTGTTTATGCTTTTCTTTCATGGCAGGACTTCTGAATCTTCTTTTCCACTCCAGGGCTCTAGGGAATTGTTGCTTTCACTTTTAATATCCCATATAATTAATAACAATGCTCATTAAGAATTATTTTTTGTAGTAGTAATGCTATCTTGGAGCACTTCAGATCTTCACCTTAATTAATGACTTTGTTTTTTGTTATGTGGATGCAAGTTTAATATTATTAATTTTGTTAATCTGCAGCATTATGTAGTCTTTTCAGTTTCAAATTGATTAATTCCATTACTCTGTCTAGAGAAAGTAGTATTTTTGTTGTTGCCTAGTGGGTGTGAGGAACTAATCATCAATTTTATAAGAAAAGAAATGATTTTCCCCTTTGCTTCTTATACTTTTTGGCTTTGTATTCACAGTTCCAAAAGAGCTTTCCCATTCTAGCTGCCTGCACTTCCATATAATGACATGAAGCATATCTAATCTTTATAACAATCATGAGAAGAAAGAGAGAAGAGAATCCTATTGCATCCAATCTATTGATTTTGACACCCGCTGTCTACCACAATCATGCTCTACTCAATATTCTCAACATGACCTCATAACTGAACTGTAAAGACTCGAACTTTCATTATGACATCTCAAGTTTAAATCTTGCTAGATGGGGGTAGAAAAAAGGGGAAAAAAATAGTCATTTGAATGCAAACAAGGAAGAGGGAAGTGCCTGCCCAAGTTCCAATGTGCACTGTTATGCAGTGCATGTGTTTCTTGGAAACTTCAGCTGTTTTGCATTCTTTTTGATAGAGCATTTTGTTTATCAGTTTGACCCAAAAGTTGGTTTTACTAACATGCAGAAGTTCAAATTAAACATGTTATCACTATCTTATCTCCTCTAAAGAGGCATACGAGAAAGTTTCCAGGAACTTTCAGATTGTACAGTGTTATCAACAGAATAACTATCTATTGTGCTGCAATCACAACAATAATGGAAAATTTCTAGTTCAATTTCCAGTAGCCATTTTCACAAAAACTGAAAAGATCATGAAGATATATGGTTCTTGTTTTAATTTTCCTCTTCTGTGTGTGTTGGGTTTAAGGATTGTTATGGATTAAGGCTTTAAATGCTGGTTCTTGCGTTGGCAGTTGAGATCTTAAGGTTCTTTCTTTATTATGATTTTTAACTCAAGTAATGCCGATATTTGACGTGAAAAGCTTCTAATTTTTTATTGCTTTTCACACTCCAGTGATATTTTTCTATGTTCTTGCTTCTTTCTAGTGTTAAAAATCAAAGAAGAAAGTGCTATTTAATCTGTTGAATATGGAGGGTTTTTCGAAAAACGGTGAGCCATGTCCTCAATTGCTGGATTTAATTCCAATAGAAAGAGAATGGATGATTAAAAGAGGTCATGAAAGATCATCTTCCGAGAAGAAACTTGAACTGAGGCTTGACCACCTGGTGATTGCAATTTTTATTTTTTCAGAAATATTATAAAGCCTGCAACCTCTCAAAATCTGAATCTGTATTATATAACCTGCGACCAACCGGCAGACTAAGAAGGATGCAAATTGGAATTCAAATTAATCAAGTAATTATTAACTATTGGATATTTGAATTCTTAACCAAATTACTTGCAATATTTGTACTTAAATTTACTTAGCTTGTATGACAAATTTCCAAACGTAAAAATTTAGCAAAAAACAACTTGAGATAAAAATGAATATATATATATACATTGAAAAGGAATATAAATTGCCAAAATTGAAACACTGATATTCTATGTTTAAGCTTGTGAACATAACTCCCTCATGCCCTTAGAGAGAGAAAAAATAAAAAATAAAAAATAAAGATTACCTTGTGTAAAGTGGGGCTTTTCTGCTCCGTTTCATCTGCATGGTTGCCTTGTGTTTCTTTAACATCTGAAGTGACCCCATTTTCCACCGCAGTCAGATCCCCGTTTTCTGTTATACTTTTTTCCTCAGGGTTATTGACAGGTCTTGGGAGTTCTCTTGCGGGAGAGGTTGCCAATAGGCTACTAATTCCATCATATAAATTCTTTGCATCCATAATAAGAGCAGCACCCCCTGGGTAACAGAAACCAAAGCATGCAGCACAATGTGGGTAAGCCACCTACACATAAGAGGAGTTTGTAAGGATGAGAAGGTAGTGAAAGCCACCCGAAGATGTAATTTGCTGATGAAAATTATTCCAAGTTATCAAGAAAGGCACATCTGTAAAAGATCGGCAAAGGGAGAGGAAAAGTGCAGATTCATTTTCTCTGAGCATCCTAGTTGCGTTGTATCTTAATAGAGAGTCAGAAACAGCCTTCAAGCCCTTAATTAGTTCTTGAGCAAGCACAAATTTTAAACTTAATGGGGCACACGGATGTAGTTCATTCACTGCAGCAGACACACCTAGAGTACCAAAACATATTAGTTTATGCCAAATAATGAACAGTCCACCAAACTAAAAGACCAGACTGCTTTTTCATGCAACTATATTAAGTAATCAAGGAACCTATCTGCTCTGTGTCCATAACCTTAGATAGCATAAATGAATGTTTGTGATCTTTAAATAGACCATGTATGTCATTGAACAAATCTACTTATCTTACAAGTTATCAAATAGGCGGCGCGGGTGCAATTTGACACTTGAATATCCGATATATGCAATTCAGAACAAATAAATCAGCCATCTTGCGTTTTAAGATAGGCAACATAGCAATAATAAAAATAAAAAAAAATTCAGGCAAAACGAAAAAGAGGCTGAGAAAAAAGCAACAACTTCACCATTAACAAACACTGCACGAGGTGGATGTTCCATTAGATAAGATGGTGGAGTCACGTCCTCTTGATTTTCTTCACCTATACTCCTGGTTGGAAAGCCAACTGCTGGTAGGGGAACCCATCGATGTGAATCTAGAACTAACTGGAACAGAAACATTAAATTACAAATTAATAATCAATACGTAACTTGAAAGAAAGAAACTAATAGACTTGGCAATAAATTTTTCATACCACTATCAGAAACAAAATTCAGATATCACCACTTTCTATATACCTGAAAATTTTCGACAGCAGTACTCGTATTCTTTGAGAATAAGTTGAGAACAGCCCTGCAAAATAACCAAACTCAACTTTTTACGGAGTAAAATTTTGGGGAAAAACACAAAAGGGGAAAATCAAGCTGAAGATTTTCTTTACTCTTCAAAGAGTGACGGATGCAAGCCCCGAAAATCCAGGCCAACCCAACAAAGTCCCATAGCACAATACTGCCAATGACACAATCAAGTAAAGCATCATCATCATCAAATTCTGTATATAGCAAAAGGTAAACTAAAAAATTAACAAGATTTCTCTATAACTTATGCATGATTGATGACTGTAAGAACAATGCCACAAGTTATCTGAAGAAATGGAAAAAAAAAATGCTAATCAAGTAGCCTTGCAAATTGCTTTTGTGAAGCAGAAAAATTTGGATTAGAAGCTTTCATTCAACAAAAAGGAAAAGGACATCCTATGCTACCAACATGAAAAATTCGTAAATAGCTTTTTTCAAGAAATTGAAAAATATAATAACTGCATGTGAACTTCCCATGGAAATGTAAAATTCTTACCATACACTGGTCCAGAATATTTGACAGAGACCCACCCTCAGTTATCTTGGGAGCATTATTTTAAGAGTTTTAAGGTGTGCAGTCCGCGATCTCTGATATGTTTTTCTTCGATTTTAGGTCACAAACCGGACTCATAGGATAAGTAAACCTCATTCCAGTATGACTCGAATTATTTCTCATCAACCTTAATCTTTTCTTCTAGCAAAAAAATGACTTGTTCTTATACTCTTTGAACATTTTTCCTTTACCTCCTGAAAAACTGATTTTGTTTCTTGTTAAGCTTCTTTCATAAGCCCAGCAACGAGTAGCACTTGTGGAATTGTTCTTTGACTTCCGAATCTACGTCTAACAAAAATTAAAGAACCTGTTTCTTGATGTTAGAGAAATTTCATTCTATATTCCTATGTAACTCTGTTTCTAATAAAACACCAATCAGGCTATCAAGTTGTAAGAAAAATGAACTATAAAATGGAAAAAAAAAAAAGAAAGAGAAGAAAGTGATTTATTTCGCCAAACATTAGTATTATATGAAATTAATGGAAAACACAATTAATTAGTAAGAGATCTCGTTCTCACTCCCCCTCTACCAAACTATCTGACCTCAAATTTCCCACAGAACACCTTATACATTGAACCATGTACACAACTTTTCAACAGCAGAACAACAGAACAAGAAAGAAAACAAATGAAAAGAAAAAGTAAACATGAAGAGGAAGAGAAGAGGCTTTTGAGGCATAGTAGTAGTAAGGATAAGGGTACTGTCCTTGTATAGGTGGAGTTTGACCATTAGGTGTGTGAAAATATCCAGAAGGAGCTGGAGGTGGAATGCCCCATATAGGATACCATGAAGGTGATTGTTGCGGCGGAGGAGTTGATTTTTTTGGTGGTGGCGGCGATGGTGTCAGCGGCGGCGGCGGCGGCGGTGATGGTGGTGGTGGTGGTGATGGTGATGAGTGATATTGAGGAGGTGGAGAGTGGTGAGAAGGGGGTGAATGATAAGTTGACCCAAATAGTGGCGGAGGAGGTGGCGGTGAACATGTTACTGAACAAGTAGTACAATCACTTGTGCATAATAAACCAGCTGTTGCATGGGATCCCATTTCATCATCTTGAGAATTCACTCTTGCAAGAAGGATCATCCCCATAATTCCTATCTTCCAAAGCAAGAAATCCCATCTTCTTGATCTTAGGGTTATTACCCCATTGGCACAACTCATCATGATCCTGGTTTAATTAAAAGCTTGGAAGAACCAAGTTAACTGATATATTTATTATGTTTTGTAAAACTTGTTAGGTTTATATACTCTGTTTCTTAAAGTAAAAAAATGGAGCCAAAGTGAAGCCCTATGAGTGGCTTTTTAAAATAAGTGATTCTTTTATTGTCAAGTAGTGTATCGCTGTGAAGGGTACCATTTATTTCTACTCCTAGTCTTTGATCTCTAAAGGGCTAAGCTAAATTCACCCAAATTCTGGAGGCAAATATTTTTTTTTCTAATTCCCAAAATTGCCCTTAATAATCTACAGCTAAATGTGATCTTGAAGATGATAATGATGTCCTTACATAAAGTTTTATCCTTTTTGTTGAATACAGAAGTGCCTGAATTTGTGGACTTTAAAATATAATAGAAAATAAGGAGTAGCAGCTTGTTTGAATAATGAATGCCAACATATATGGTACATTTATTTTATTTTTTTTTCCCTCTTTTGGTGTTGGTGATGGTAATGGATACATGTGTGGATGCTCATGGTTGGACTTACAACCATGGCTTTTTATTTGATCTTGTAAGAATGTTTTCCATTTAGAGTCTTTTAAATCAAAGATTGAATTTATCAAAATTCACAAATGTTCATGTATATGATATATACACGATTCACATTATATATCTTGAAGGAATAGTTGGGATTCAAATTAAAAACTTTAGAGTTGTAGAGACGACTCCATTATTAAAAGTATAACGGAGTAAAATGTCAAGATAATGCAGAAATTATAATTACTTTAATATTACTATTATGTCTTTGGAGATTGAAACATGTATTTGTGTATTCTTTCATTTCATGGGAGATGGAAATCTTAAGCAAAATTTGTTTGACAATGTCATTTCTTACTTTTTCTAATACCTTTCCTCAAACACAATCCAGCCTTTGAGGATACCAATTCTCTCTTCACTGAAACCTTCTTTATGCTTTCTATCTTTATTTGTGCTTTTCTTTCATGGCAGGACTTTTGAATCTTCTTTCCCACTCCAGGGCTCTAGTGAATTGTTGCTTTCACTTTTAATATCCCATATAATTAATGACAAAGCTCATTAAAAATTATTTTTTATTGTAATAATGTTATCGTGGAGCAATTTGGATCATCTGTCTTATTTGGTATTCCATCTTTTGTCACATACATCTTTTTATGCACCACATTACTTATAAAAAAATATTGATTACTAAAATATTCTGAAAAAAAAAAGATATAACAGATAAAAAGATGTATAGAACATGAGATAAAATACTAAATAAAATAAAGAATCTGAATTCATCTTTGAGCACTTTAGATGTTGATCTTAATTAATGACTTTGTTTTTTGTTATGTGGATGCAAGTTTAATATTATTAATTTCGTTAATCTGTAGCGTTATGAAGTCTTTTCAGTTTCAAGTTGATTAATTCCATTACTCTGTCTAGTGAAAGTAGTATTTTTGTTGTTACATAGCGGGTGTGAGAAACTAATAATCAATTTTATAAGAAAAGATATGATTTTCCCCTTTTCTCCTTGTACTTTTTAGTTTTTTATTCACTATTTCAAAAGAGGTTTCCCACTCTTGCTACCTGCACTTCCATATAATGAAATGAAGCATATCTATTCTTTATAACAATCATGAGAAAAAAGAGAGAAGAGAATCCTATTGCATCCAATCTATTGATTTTGACACACGCTTTCTACCACAATCATGTTCTACACAATATTCTTAACAGGATCTCATAACTAAACCGTAAAGACTCGAACTTTCATTACGACATCTCAAGTTTAAATCTTGCTAGATGGGGGTAGAAAAAAGGGAAAGAAAATAGTCATTGGAATGCAAACAAGAAAGAGGGCAGTGCCTGCCCAAGTTCCAATGTGCACTGTTATGCAGTGCATGTGTTTCTTGGAAACTGCTGTTGTTTTGCATTCTTTTTTACAGAGCATTTTGTTTATCAGTTTGACCCAAAAGTTGGTTTTGCTAACTTGCAGAAGTTCAGATTAAATATGTTATCACTATCTTATCTCCTCTAAAGAGGCATATGAATATGAGAAAGTTTCCAGGAACTTTCAGATTGTACAGTGTTATCAACAGAATAACTATCTATTGTGCTGCAAGCACAACAATAATGGAAAATTTCTAGTTCAATTTCCAGTAGCGATTTTCACAAGAACTGAAAAGATCATGAAGATATATGGTTCTTGTTTAAATTGCTTCTGATAAACAATTCTTGTTTTACATTGTCTTTTAATAACAAACTAGTACTCAAACTGATCGGTCAGCATCCTTCAGCTTGCTTATCATCTTTTAATCTTGTTTATAAACATTCCCACCCTTTTGTTTATCAGCAAGGAGCTTTCCAACATTGGCTCTGCATGTATGTCGTCAACTTCTTTAAATTTCATCTTCTCTCTGATTAGGTCAAGTTAGCACATTAGCATGTCTCATATGCAATTTTCCAGTTAATAACTAAAAATGAACATTTTATATAATAAATGCACTTGAAAATTTTGCATATGATGCTCAAACACAAAACACTAAATGGCAAAATAAATCCATACAGGTTATTGAAAATTTGAGACTATATGAATTATTTTCGATATTACTCTACTGATGGTTGTTCTGGAATTAGAATGTCCCACAACTCATCTTGATTCCTCCATTGTGGCAATGACTTTCAGGCTCTATCACAATAAATCACTAATAACCTTGCCATATGCATTAGTGTTTAGACAAGATGAAAATTGAAATGCATTGAGGTTATTGTCTATCCATGATGAATGAGTCACAAACCTGAAGCGCGTTTGATATCCTTTGATGTGATGCAAGCGGGGAATGTGGCAGAGGACTGCGACTATGACTTCTACTGCCATGTCCAAGGTTTCGAAGATCAACACTGCTGCCTTGCAGTTCATTATGTCTTCCTAGGTCTCTCAACCGGTTGAGCTCTGGCACTATAACTGTGGCAAGATGTGGCCTGTCCTTCTTTCTTAGTTCGGCACATTTCAATGCCATTTTGGCAAAGGTTAAAGCTTCTTCAACAGGCCAGTCTGACACTGCAGGGTCAAGCATTTCTTCGAATGTTCCTTTTTCAATGGCCTTTCCCACTTGATGGGCAAGACCCATTGGAGTCTTGGCGGTGATAATTTGAAGCAACATTATTCCCAATGAGTATATATCTGATCTTGTAGTCAACATTCCTGTTTGTTGATACTCAGGATCTATATAACAAAATGTACCTGCAGCTGAGGTCATGTGATATTGTGTGACACTATCAGCTACAGATGTTGGGACTAAACGTGCCAGGCCAACATCACTAATCTTGCTCACATAGTTACGGTCTAAGAGAATGTTAGCTGGTTTAAGGTCTCTGTGGACAAGGGGCTCAGGCTTTGCTTGGTGGAGAAATAGAAGAGCAGTTGCAATTTCAGAAGCTATCTTGAATCGTTTCCTCCACGAAATAGGTGGGGTGTTGTCTCTTCGAAGAAGCCTATCTTCCAAGCTGCCATTTTCCATATATTCATACACCAAGCATCCATACTCTGGACAGGCACCAAGAAGAAGAACCATGTTTGGGTGTCTAATACAGCTCAGAACCTCAACCTATACATTGTAACAGTAAATTAGTCATGGTAAATTATAAATATATATTAATGTTTTAGGAAATTATTGAGCGCCTTACCTCCTGTTGGAATTGCTTCTTTCCTTGAGCAGCATCAGGTCTTAAAACCTTGATAGCAACTGGTGTATGGTCAAGTTTGCCTTTGTACACAGGTCCATATCCACCTTCACCAATTTTATTGGATTGTGAGAATTTTTCTGTGGCATCTTCTATCTCTTCAATAGTGTATTTTCTATACCGAACATCATTATGTGCCAAAGCAGTAAGCGCGCGGTTCTTTTCTTCTGACTCTCGCTTGGCTTTCATCTCTGCATATTTTCTTTTGTGTGCTTCCATTTCTGCTAACCTTTGTGCTTTCTCAGCTGCTTCCATAGCAGCTTTGCACTTGGCTTTCTCCATCTCTGCAATGGCAAGAGCTGCCTCTTCAGCAAGCCTAGCTTCCTCAAATCTACGAGCCTCCTCCATTTTCCATTGATGAAGCTCATTAGCCTGGATGCACAAAATTCAGAATTAAAACCTTTTTTATTTGTTGATGTTTGAACATGTAACCATGGTATAAAATTACCTTCTTTTTGGCTGTGAGTGCTTCTCTACAAGCTGTGCTGTACATGTCTATAGTCTGCTTAAGTTCAAGCCTGAGTCTTCTCATCTCAGCTTCTAACTCTCGCTGCATTTCAAAATTTCATTGATGTTCTCAGCATGTTTTTTTTTTTTTTTTTTTATCTTTAAACAAGTCTTTTTTTTTTCCTATTTATATCTGCTGTATATATTTGAGATGTATCAATTTGTACTTACTGAAGATTGTGTGATAGCATCCTTGGGAGATGTTATAGAATAGTCTGAAGAATTTTGGGATGCACCATCTAAGCTTCCCATTACAAGTGGTCCTGAAAAATCAGAATCTTCAGAAGTAGAATCCCGGCTAATTGACATTCTTGTTGTTGTCCCTGGGAAAGAAATGTCAATGTTGTCTAAAGACATATTGGATGGAGTTCTGATTCTTTCACGAAATGGCCCTCTAAAGGAATCATTGGTTTTTTCATAATGAAGTCTTTCTGATCCTGCATTTCTCAAATATCCTTTTGCAGGTCCTCTAAATTAAACAAAATAAAAAAGGAAATGTAACATTAAACAAAAACATATGAACGTATACCGGTAATCGAAGACTATATTTAAATTAGAAAAAAAAAAAAACTTAATTTCTTACCTAATCCCATCTTCATGTTCAGAATGATCATGTGGGTTTGGAGATGGAAGTGCTAGTGGAGGAGGTACCTTCGGTGGAATGGGAGGATTAGCAGCAGGCCTTTGTGCAGTTCGCACAGACATAATCTTTCCTTTGGAAATTACATAAACAGAACAAAAATCTGGTGCAGATTTAATTAAGCTAGTTGGCACATCTTGGTTTTTAAATTTCCTGTCCACAATCAAAAAACATATTACATATATTATTTTATTCAAAATCATAATTTTCTGAACTTCTTTAATTATTTTACTAAAGAATTTGTGAACCTGGTAAGAGCATTTCTTGTGGAAGCACCAACAGCAATACTTCCAATATAGTTTTTGCTTATATAGTCTAAAAGTGCTCTTGCAACATCAGTATCATCAAGTACTACCTCCTTTAACTGAACCTGTATTTTATTTTCTATCAGAAATTGTTGATATATATGTATATTTCAAGATCAAGAATTGATATAAACTACCAACCCCTTTACGTGCACAATATCCTCGGAAGGGAATGAAAAGTTGTTGCACCTCTTCAGATTCAGAATCATTTCCATTAGCAACATCTACAAGAATCTCAAAACAGAAACAAATTCAAATCTCATATATAATTAATTAATGCTGTCAATGACTAAATACAATTTGGTAATGCAAATATTTTGTTTTTATTTTAATTGTGTTTGATACACATTAACTTCTTGTTACAAAGTATAAATGGAACTCGTAATACTATTTTCTATGACTATGCTTTCAATTTCTGTAACTATGCTAGAACTCGACCACTAAGCTACAAGCTCGATAGTGCATTGCATTTCGCTGTATTTAACTGAGAAATTGTAAGTTCCAACCCACTTCGACACAATTTAAAAAAAAAAAAAGAACATAATATTTGTTAAATTTAAAAAAAAAAATGAGAAATGAGGGAAGGTACCTACGATATTGATGGTTCTTGTGCTTTACATGAACAAGGATGATAATTGGGTTGTTGATCATAAGATGATCAATAGCCCACCGGACAGCATGTTGGCTGTTCTTATCTTTATCAATGGCGACAACGGTGGCATTTATGAGGGAAAGAACATCATCAGCAGGGATAAGAGCCATTTAGGAAACAAAATCAATATGAATCAAATAACAATATGTGATGATGCCAAGAAAATTGAAATTGGCTTGGCACCGCCAACACTGCCTGCACCCCACACCCCCAAAGGTCTCCAAAATTGCTGGTTTTGTTTTTTTTTTTGGTCTTTCTTTTGCTGAATCTATTGCAAAATAAAGAAGAAAAACAAAACAAAACAAACAAACAAACAAACAAAAAAGAAAAGAAAAGAAAGAGAGAAATGGAAAGAAGAAAGAAGCTAACCCAACCCAAATTAGCTTCTCTCTCTTCCTGTCCAGGTGGAGTTGCAACACCATGTAAATTGTAAAATCCATCAAAACTAAAACCAACATAACTAACTTTTAATTTCTTTTGTGCCTCTCCTCTATTTACTTGTTTTAGCTTTTGACCAAGCCATTCTTCATCCTTTATATGGTAAATAAGTAAATTGTTTCTTATCTTTGCCTCCCTAATAACTAAACTTAGCATTAATTATCTAATTATTCAATGCCCTTAATTAATTAACTAATATTCTGATGCTTTAGCTCCTTCAGATGAGAAATTATCTGTTTTAGCAAATTATCTCTTATATATATATATAAATATATAAAAGAGTATTATAGTACGAGCTTGTTTGAATTTATTTAAAATGCATATGAAATGTAATTTTGAAGTTTAAAAAACGCTAAATTATTTTTTTAGTGTTTGACCAATTTATTCAAAACGCTCGTTTTGAAATTTAAAAATAGAAAAAATTTAAACTAGATATATTTATTTTTTTTTTAAACGATATTTTTAAAACACTGTTTTCAAAACGAATTTTATACTCAAATAACCTCTATATACTCACAATATAAATAAAATAAAATTAAGCTATGAAACACGAAGTGAAATTAATCTTATATTTTTATAATATAAGGGGTTAAAAAAATAAAAGATAGATAATCTTGAGCTTCAATAAACTGCTTAGCAAATATTTTTTTTAAGGTATATTAATTAGAATGAGTTGTGAAATCTTATAATAATAATAAATATAAAAAAGTAAGAGAGAAAATTATGGAAGTTTTTAAATATTTAATTAAATTCATACCTTTCATAAAAAAAAAAAATTCATACCATCTTAAAGAAAAAATTCCTTAAAAAGTGGTGGTTTAATTAGTAACCTAATAATACGTTCATTAAATTAATACTAATAATTAAACTTTAATTTTATACTAGGAATTTTTACAAAATACCAAAAAAAAAAAGAAAAAAATTATTTTTACTACTGCAAAAATATTTTTTCAAAAATATTATATATCTGAAAAAATTATTAAAAATATAACATATATCAATCATATAATAAACATATACCAAATATATATCAAAATATAAATAAAAATCATATTTTTAAAATTTAAAAAAGTAAAATTAAAAGAAAAAATAAAAAGAAAAAAACCATAAGGTGTAATTTTCCCTTTATACTATTACCTAGAATGAAAGTTAAATCGATCGAACTGATTAAATCGAATTAAATCGATTAAATTAAATCAAAAATTAATAATTTTATAATTTATTTAGTTTAAAAAATAAAGTAAATGAAAAATTTGATTTAGTTTGCTGTTTGAATAATTTTTTTTCCGATTTCAAATCAAAGTTATATATATATATATATATATATAACTATAATTTTTTTTTAATTTAATATTAATTTAAAATTTAAAAAAATATCATTCATGAAAATTAATTAAAAAAATATAATTCTTGAGAAATAAAATATAAATTTTGGATGTGCTTAATTAATAGAATAGATAAGTTTTAAATTGTATAATATTAATTTTTTTTTTAAATTTTTTTATTAACGATATTTTAATAGTATTTTCTTTTAAATTTTTAATAAAATAATAATAATTTATAAAAAAATTATTAATTTTAAGATATTTAAATAAAATTAAATCAAATCCAAACTAACAATTTAATTATAATAATAATTTAATTTAATTTAAAAAATTTTCAAATTAAAAATATTAATTTAATTTAATAATAATTTTTTAATCCAATCAAACCAAACCCAGCACCCCTACTATTATCTTAAAAATGTTGGACGCCTGCCCATTTGGCAACCGGCATTGTTTCAGCATTGAAAACGATAGGAGCTTTCAGCTTCGATCGAGACAAAATCAGGTAAAATTCAAGTGTTGTGTTGTGTGACTGTATTGTATATGGTGGTCGCCAATGTCTTCAATATACGTGCTTGAGCCGCCGACGAAGGGGAAGGTGATACTAAACACGACGTACGTTCCATTGGACATTGAGCTTTGGCCCAAGGAAGCCCCAAAGGCCGTTAGAAATTTTGTCCAGCTCTGCCTCGAAGGTTACTACGATAACACCATTTTTCACCGTATTATCAAGGCTTCCTCGTCCAGGGCGGTGACCCTACCGGCACTGGCACTGGTAAACATCACTTTTTGTCTGCAATTTTTTTACTTTCTTATTTTTTTTTTCGAAGTTTTGGTTGAAGATTATTGGTTGCTTCGGCTAATTAATTGGCTTATTTATGGTTTGCTCAAGTTGGGGGTTCTTTTAGTGTTTTATTGTTGTTGTTGATCTAATTATGGGGAAAAATGAAATTCACCTTTGTAATTACTTTCAACTAAAAATGCTTTCTAAATTACAGTAACAAAATTATCTAAAATTTGCACGACTCAGATTGTATTACCTTCTAAATTCATAATCTTGATCATGCAGTCCTTATTACAATTTGCTAAATGTGTAATGATTTCTACTAACACTTAATTGACATTGGTATTGGTGCTTACTGATATCTGTAGGTGGTGAAAGTATATATGGAAGTGTTTTTAATGATGAATTCCATTCTCGCCTAAGATTCAACCACAGAGGGATAGTTGCATGTGCAAATTCTGGGTCTCCACATTCAAATGGGAGTCAATTCTTCATTTCCTTGGATAAGTGTGATTGGCTTGATCGGAAGAGTACCATTTATGCTTCTGACAGTTGAGATGAATGATCCTGCAACTGCTTGATTGTAGTGTAATTGCCAATTTTTTTGAGCAACATAGGCTTATATAGCATTTTGACAAGATGTTGTAGTCTTGTAGAGACATGTTGCTTTTCACCTTGGATTTTTTTGCATGTGTTATTTTATCTGTCTTATATACTTTATTTTTACATGTTTTGTATCAATTTGAATGATTTTTCATTGTCTCGATAATATCTTTTTCTCAAGGTTTTCAGGAAGTTTACTTACTGGATTCCTTATTCAAATCTTTCTTTTAGGTATTATGGAACCCTTTTGAAGATATTGTTCCTAGACCTGCCAAGCCTTTGAGCCAATCTGCAACAGAATCTGAAAATAAAGATTCAAAAAAGAAAGTTGTGAAGTAAGTACTTCACCAATCACCTTTCCTCCATGAGCAGATGGAATTGCATATTTTGGAAATTGAAAAACATTTATTTCGATAAATGTTATTATTTAAAGTGTACTGTATCTGCGTAATGCAGAAAGTTGAACTTGCTTTCATTCGGAGAAGAAGCTGAAGAAGAAAAGAAGGAATTAGCAGCTGTAGAACAAAAAATTAAGAGTAGTCATGATCTATTAAATGATCCTCGTCTCCTAAAGGAAGAACTGGTAATGGTTCAATTTTATGTGAAATATTCTATGATCATGTTAGGGTGTGATCCAAATATAAAATTAAGAATGTATAGTATGATACTATTTCACCTTTTTCTGATATTGTAAAACTAGATTGTGATCCATAATAATGGGGCACAAAAGCTTTTAAAAACCAAAATAGAAGACATGGAATCATGTGCATTTTCATTTCCATTGTTAAACACTAACTGTGATTGTAAAATAAAAATGTCCTTAATCAAACAAATGTGAGATCAATAGTCTTATTTTTTTTTTTTTTTTTGTCAAAAATATATGATAGCCTAACAATCCTAAACACTTCTGATGAATATGAAGTTGGATTTGCATAAATTTTTATATGAGTTTAAATTTTTGTACGAGTCAGCTTATAACTGGGTAATAGCCTTTTTTATAATCAGACATGGGTGGAGATGTTCTGCCCTTGAGTGTCAAACATATCAAATTTTCAGTAAGAGAAGT
Organism: Aleurites moluccanus; assembly: GCA_948193065.1. Classification (NCBI taxonomy): domain Eukaryota; kingdom Viridiplantae; phylum Streptophyta; class Magnoliopsida; order Malpighiales; family Euphorbiaceae; genus Aleurites; species Aleurites moluccanus. The sequence continues at coordinate 28,054 of CANXYC010509763.1, forward strand.
GTCATACAGATTCCAGAAATTGCGGAATTTATAGGTCCAGATTTCAGGCTGCCTCTTTTGCAGTGTAGTTATTTTTGTATTTATACGTTTAGAATTTATAATTTGATATCATACTCAGAGGTTGGTTTGAAAATCATATATTACACAAATGCAAGTGCTGTTTTTTTTTTTTTTTCATTTGAGATTTATTTGATGATCTACAGGACATGTCCTTAAGCCTGCTTATTCGATGCGGGGCTCATCTGAAGCAAAAGCAACAAGGGATCTTCAGTTATCTGTGAGAGAAGCATTAAGCTCAAAGGAGGAGGTATCACTGAAAGATTAAGAAGGTGAATTTTCTAATAGTGGTGATGATGATGATGATGAGGCCAATGATGCACGGATGCGACAACAAATACTCAGAAAAAGAAAAGACCTGGGAGATCTCCTACCATCAAAGCAAAAGCAAAACGGTACTCTAGTTTATTTTTGTAAGCTTTTCACTAAGGTGAAAATTTCCACCATGACTGTTCATTATGGAGCTTATTTCTTTCTGATTTCAACCTATGTTCTATTGATACTACACTTGCATTAGATCTTCCTTCTCTCTTTAAAGATGTTCAATTTCCCTTTTCCAAAAATAGATCAGAGCAAGGAAGACCTTGCTAAGTGCATTAGTCCCAATTGATCAGTGAATTCATTTCAAGAGTGATTTCTCCTTATGAAACAATAAATGATTGCTTGTGTGGAGGCGTGTGAGTCAGTATACACTGAAGCACATATAGACGCATGAAGCATGATGCCATTGCCAAGGGTTTGAAATTTGTGAATGACCTATTAGTAAATTGAACAACATCAACTAACATGCTATGCTTGATTTTCACAGAATAAGTTAATCACATGTTGATGCTATTTCAATTTGCTGGACAAAAGCTGTTCTATGAGAGGGTGTTTATGATTCTTGTAATTTTTTTCACTGCATATCCCAATATGGTTCTAGGCCTACACCCTTTTAAGAATTTTGGTGTTAGCCCATGAAAATGTTCGGATTTATTATTTTTGCAATTAAAGTAGAGCCATATCCTAATAGTGCATCATAGATTCATGACTTAAAAAAAATGGGAGTTCTGGTCACTGGTTGGTGATCATGTTAGATATAAAAGGCCTGTAGTCTATATGTTCTTCCATTTTAGGTTACTATTTTGTTTATTATTCCTTAGTTATCTAACGGATGTCTGTTGGTATTTTGCGTGTGCAGGGAGCACTGGCACAAAAGAACGTCAAATTTCTGCACCTAGGTGAGAGAGACTTTTTTTTTTTTTTTTTTTTTTTTACTTTTTTTTTCTTGAAAGGTGGGATGTTTGGAATTTCAATGTTGGCTTTGAGGTAAAATATTACCTTGTCTGCACATCTGTTTGGGAACATGTAAATTGCTTGTGAGTGTGCATAATTGCTAATGAATTATGTGTCCCAACTGAACTCTCACATGGAGAATGAATGCTGCCACACTGATCAGAAGATATAAATGGCACAATGTTACAATTTTTTTAAGGTAGCAAGATGATGAAATTGAAACAATGCTTTGAAGTTGAGTAGTACAGCACAATGTCATAAAGATATCAATGTCAGTACATCTTATTTTAAATTTCATTGTTTGCTCCTTTTGCATTTTTTTTTTTTGGTACGTTGGAAATTTGCTCATTTATTCCTTTGTGATTGAATAAAATCCATATTTAAATCCATATGTGACCATTGCCTAGTTATCATTGCATTCTAGGTAGAGTAAAATTCTTTTATCTGAGTGCCTTTCCCTAAAAAGAGGAAGAAGATGAAGGAGAAGAAGGAAATAAATAGGGGAAAGGAGTCTCTATTTGGCAGCACTTTCTAGGGCTTTCTTCATCCCATCAGTGATGTTACCTTAATTTACTTGAAATGATGAGGGTCCTTAGAATTCAAAATTTATCATTTCGAAGAAGTAATTGATTGAGCAGTTGACAGATCATCCAAGGAAAGGAGTTCTGTGACAAAAAAATTAATTCCAATGAAAAGGATTAGTAACTCTGCCAATTTTCAACATTGTACTTTGGATGGGGGAACTCTTAGTTTGTAGGGAAAGAGGTATAGATATACAATTTAGTTATTTGCTAACTTGCTGATCATTGAGATATGTATCATTTCCTTGGAAAACAAAGTCTCTGTTCTTTCCTCATTTGTTGTTTCCAACTAATGTCAGGACCATTTGATTTATTTCTTTCTTCTCAAGCCACAAGATGGTAAAATAATTTCTGGAAAAATGGGGCCAAACTTTCATGTGCTGCTGCAAACTCTTAGTCAGTTCTTTCCATTTTACAAAATAGATGAGCTTCACAGTGCTTCCACAGTGCTTATTCAGAAAGTTATATGAACAAATGGATCCCATGGGAAGCACTCAAAAATATGATTCTTGCAAAAAGTTCCTGAGAATGGAAGTGGAGGATTTGCAAATTTGCAATCATGAAAAGAATTTATTAGATGAGCTACTAGCTTTTAGAATGAAATACCATTGCTTTTTTATATTAATACTAATCTTCCCCATTTCGCCCCTTCTTTTATTTAGTTGTTTGTTACCTTTATCATATTTATTCTTTGGGATTATGATTACAGTTTCCTGGTTTTATTAAAGGCCTTTTTCGTATTGTTCCAATTAAATTATTTCTTGGATTTGCTGTCTTAGCCCAAGCTATGCTAAACTGAATAGCATTGTATGCTTAATATAATTGTGTTATTCTTTCCAGGTCCATCACTGAAAGAATCGATGATGACCAGCCAAAAGTGGAAAAGCTGTCACTAAAGAAAAAGGGAATGGGATCTGAGGCCAAAGCTGAACGCATGGCTAATGCAAATTTGACCTACAGTTATTCAATGAAGCTGAACGAGAAAGACAATTGCAAAAACAGAAGAAATGTAGACTTAAAGGACGTGGATGAGGTAAGTTCTGTGATTGTGGTTCATCCTTCTACCTTGTTTTTTATTTGGCCTAATGATCTTTATATATTTCTAAACTTTGCACTTTTCAATTCTATTTCATCTTTTCAATTTATCAAATTTTACACTCAAGCATGCGAATTGATTTTAATTTTATGAGAGGATACAATTCTATTTCATACCCTATTGCCCTTGGATACAATTAAAACCAATTCACAAACTTATGCCTTGACTTGATAAAATTAAAAGGGTAGGATAGAATTGAAAAAGCATCCAAAGTTCTGGATTTATTGGATCATTGGCCCTATTTATTCCTTTATTCTTTTTTTTTTTTTTTTTGGACGATCTTGTATTCTTGTTAGCCTGTGAATTCTAATTTCATAGAAATGAGGCCAACAAAAGTATGTGAAGAGACGTAGGCAGGGATCCCATCCTTGTCTTTAGTCAATCTGGGAACATACATGCATTATATCTCTGGAGAGACATCGAGGAAGAAATATTATAATCGAAAGATTATCACATTTTCCCCTTAATATTTGAATTCATTTTCCTATTGTTTTTTCTATAGTTGTATTGTAGAATATCACAATTGTTATTCTTCATAATTTGCACTTTTCAATTCTATCTCATATTTTCAATTTATCAAATTTTACTCGCAAGCATGTGAAATTGAGTTTGATTTTATGCGAAGATTCAATTCTATTTCATACTTTATTGACCTTGGTTACAATTAAAACCAATTCACAAACTTATGCTTTGAGTTGATAAAATTAGAAGGGTTCGATAGAATTGAAAAAGCACTCAAAATTCTGGATTTGTTGGATCATTTGCCCTATTTATTTTTTCTTTTTTCTTTTATTTTGTTTGGAGGATCTTGTATTCTTGTTAGAATGTGAATTCTAATTTTACAGAACTGAAGCTAACAAAAGTATGTGAAGAGATGTAGGCAGGGATCCCCATCCTTGTCTTTAGTCAATCTGGGAACATGCATGCAATATATCTCTGGGGAGATACTTAGGAAGAAATATTGGGGAAGCTTTTAAGTTAATGAGGTTTACATGAAATAATGCTATTGTAAATATAGATTAACTTTCCTAATTTACAAGGTTGCTGATAGAAATGAGGTAAAAGAAATTCCGAAACTTAAGGACAATGATTCATACTGTTTATAATTCATAAACTTTTGACCTTTCGCCCCATCTGCTTTCTCTCTTGACTAGCTAATATATGTATTAATGATCAACTAAAACAAAGACAAATAAGGCAGCTGATTAGATGAAAATTTTGTGATTCCATTCTATACATCTAAGCTTCTCTGAATCCACTGTATATGTCCATAGAATGACCTACTTTTTTTTTCATTGTGATTTGTACTTGTTCAAATTTTCTGTTTGATTCTGATTTCAATACTATTAGGTTTTAGCGAAAATTGAGAAATTTAAGGAGAGCATTTCTACAAAGGCTAATGCCTCAAATAGTGAGCCTGAAGGAGCTTATGAAGAGGATTTGTCTAACTGGAGTACCGTTTGCCTAAAATTTGCACCTGAACCTGGCAAGGTAAGCATCATTTCTCTTTACCATCTCCAGTATAAATTCTGTTCATTTCTTGGAGGAGTTTTGAAAACCACATGGACTTGATATTGTTTCAATTTTTATCAATGCACTAACAAAACATTTATGGTAAAACTGTACATATTCTCTCCTATCAGGGAATTGGGTTTTAATTTAGTTGTGTGAAAACAGTACAGAGATTGTGATAGACAACAATGAGAAATGAATTTAAATTATGTAATACTTATTTTTAAAATCATCTCTATTCATGCCAAGGTGTAGGTAAAATACTAATATTTCCACTAATGGATTGTAACAGGATCATATGTCTCGCAAAGATGATCCAAATGACTATGCTGTGCTCGAACCTCTTTTGGAGAAAGGGAAGGACAAATTTAACCGAATGCAAGCCAAGCAAAAGAGAAGAGAAAGGGAATGGGCTGGCAAATCTCTCTCTTAGTCTCCTGTCTCATGTGGGCTTCTGTGACGCACAATGAAACTAATTAGTGAGTTTCTGCGCCATCGTCTTTGCTATGTGTTTTAAGTGTTAGAAGTGTGAAACCATTTCCCTATCATGCTGACCAAATTCCCAAGAAGCTGAGGGAGCTGCATTATTGACCAACAATTGGTTCGTATACTCCCTAGGTTCACTTGATCGGGAAGAGCATATTTACAGGTAAGCAAACTTACTCTGCAGAGGCTAATTGCTGCGTCGTTGGTATTGTGCTCTCTCACTGTTTCTTATCTTGTTTTTAACTTTTACTTGTATAATTAATCTTCTATAGGAGTAGTATTCTTTTATTTTTATTTTTATTTTTTGAGAAATATAATAGTATCCATTGTACATACATCCGCTAAAATATGGCATAATCAGAATTCATTTAAAAGTCAAATTACATGCCTGATGATTTACATTTTGTCCAATTGATATGCTTCGTATTTCTATCTTTTTTTTTATGAATGTTGGCCAACCCCACTAATCTATTTCTGAAATTTCAAATTTTAATAAGAAATAGGCATTTTTTTATATGACCCTATGAACAGGAACCCAAAGTCTTCAGAGTTTAGATTCCAAAGACTTGTTAAAAGGCATAAAGCCCGTGTAAAAAGCACAATGTCGTTGACAAAAACCCATTTTTATAAAATCTGGAGGTACTAATTTTCATTTGTAGCGCATGGAATTCTTGTTTTCACACTGCAGAAAAAAAAAATTAGTGTGATATTCACTTCCAAAATTTTGTTATGCTCTGGAAATTAATTGGATCCATGAAAGATAAATGTTTGGTTTGTGAAAAATCAAATTCATCAAATAGCTCACAAGAAATTACCGTGGTTATTTTCTCGGTACTTTTCAATGTTTTACTGTTTTACTGTTTGCGGTGTTTATTTATTTAATGATGCTGGAGTCCACTCTCACGAAAAGTCTGCAGACCAGTGTTAGAAAAATAAAAGTGATGGGCTTATTGTCCATTGCTAGTGGTATGGTCAAAAGAAGTGAAAAATGTTGAATCCATTAGCATTTACATCGAGTGCTACCATGACCCTCATAATTTTTTCTTAAACATTATTACACTAAAGATTCTTGATAAAAAAAGCCATTACATAATATTATGCAATTATTTATCAATTTATTATTATTTTAATAGCATTAACTCTCTTATGAAATCACCTTGGAAACTAGTGCTAACAATTTGATGCTACCCTGTATATTTGCATTGATATCGATATTCTCAATAATAAAGAGGAAAATGGAGCAACAAATAATTTCAATTTGCTTGTTTGTGTACTTTTGTATTTTCGAGATTCAATTCAAGCCTCATTTTGTTTTGTCATTATTAATAGATGTTAATTAATATAATTAAGCATATGATTTCTTGAAGCTTTCAAGATGCAACTTACCGTGAGAGATGAATCCAAGGACTTTGGACCATTATTTTATGTGCTTGAGTTAGATTTTTTTCTCGGCCTAGCCTCAAATTTTTACTAATAGGTAAAGTATCAAAGATTCTGTCTAGCCCTTTTTCTTTTACGGTCGTATCTACTGTTATTTTTCAACCATACTCATATTTTTCAAAGTAGAAAGGCATAATAAATCTTAAAATAAATTAATTAAAAAAATGTCCTTATCCAACAATAACACATTGGTCACAAAGAGAAAATCTCTATAAAGTGCATAATAAATTTGTTGTTTTATCCTAAAAATCCTAAGTATCCGTTTGAAACAAAAAATTATGATTATAATTTTAACATTTGTTTTACATAAAAATAAATTGAAATTGAATAAAAATTGATGGTGATAGAAGTGGTTGTGATAATGGTGGTGGATTATCGCTATGATGAACCGACGACGATAGCAATGGAGATGACGATGGATCACCGGCGATGATGATGATGGATCGACAGTGAATCGTCAGTAGAACGGTCCGACGAACCATCATCTACAATAATAACAGTGATGGTGGTGATAATGATGGTCCATCATTACCGATAGTGACGGTGATAAACTGTCTTCGCTGATGATGGTGGACTGTCTATCGCCGATAATAATAATGAGATGGAGTGAGGTGACAGTGACAGTGAGAGAAAAGGTGATAATAACAGTTATGAAATTATAATTTTTATAAATTGAAAATGAAATTATGAAATTATTTTTATAATTATATTATAATTACATAAAATTATAAATAAAATTTTAATTCTATTTTTAAATAATTAATACTAAAATTAAAATTATATAATTTAATTTTAATTCTTAATTTCAATTTCAAATTCTAATTATAAGCTGTCAACTACAAAGCACCTAATAGAAAAACTTAGCACTAAAATCAAACACTTGTCATCTAAAATTTATTTCGGACCATATACGTTTCAGCTTCAAGGCCCATAAATAAGTAGTAGGACCCACATCTCACCTATCATCGGCCTACACTTTGACAAATGCCAATCGGCAACTCTTTTGATTCCCTGCTTGGCATGGCATTGCAACGGATTAATAACTTTTATTTATTGTTTTAAATTAGCAATTTTAATTTTCTAGATTTATTAATAACTCAATATTTCTATAAAAATAAAATAAAAATTTAATATTTTTATTATTATTTTCTGTTTTTATTAATTAAAATATTTCGAATCATTTTATTTATTAAATCTAATTAAATTCCTTTTTTTGGTTGAAACAAAAACTATATCCTTCTATATATTCATATATTACCTTCTAAAAACAATTCAATATAAATTCATAAAATTTTTAATATTTTAATTATTGACTTTTAAATTAATTTATATTTTAATATAATATTTAACATAACAAATTTTTATATTTTCACTAATAATAATATAAAAAAATATTAATTTTATGAAAATTTGTATGTCTATTAACCGCATTGCAATTTGGCAAGTTACCAAAAATCCAAACGGTGTAATTCCAAGTCATCGTCCCATTCTTACCGCCACCATCCTTAACATGTTACATGTTTAATAAAAATTTAGTACTCTTCTTCAAAGCTGTATTCACACTCTCACATGTCCTTTTCTGGTAATATTTTTGTTAAGATCTAGAATGAGGTGTCACCTCTTCTTCTTCATACCTTAATAAGGTTTTTTATGAACAAAAATTATTTTATATTTCCTTCTTAGATAACCATATATCTATAAGATCTATTTTACATTAAATAGAATATTTGAATCAAACCCAGTTGGCAATTTACTGTGTTCTATCTAATCAAAATGTGTAATGGGTTGGAGATTATACACAATATTTTGCCGTCTTATTAATTAAAATTGTGACCTTTAAATATACAAAATTTTAAGTCAAATATAAAGACTCGAAACCATTATTGTCAATGGATAATATTTGTGTTCACATTTGGCTCGTACATTCTTTTGAAAAGCCTAACAACAAATGAGACTTTACTATTTCTTCCCTCTCTCTTTTTCTTGATTTTGTTCGTCTTTCCTATTTCTTGTTTCTCTCTTTTATGAAACTCTTCTCTTCTCCAGTCTCCACCAAACTCAGAACCAGAACAAGAACAAGGACAATTTGTGGTCCTCTGTGTACAACTTTTTTTACAATCCTCACTCACCCAAATGAATGAAACCACCAAGAAACGGCAAAGGAAAGATATTCAAGAAAGTGATTATATAGATAATGATGGTGATGGTGACAACAATTCATTTGAACGAGATAGCAATAACAATAGCTGCAGCAGTAGCGGCAAGAGAAGGAAATTAAAGGGTATAATCACATCTTTGATGTTAATAGATGAACAAGAAAAGTTTGACCAAGAAGAGCAAAACAGAGCTTCATTTGAAGAAAAGCAATCATTAGAAGCAAACCACAAGCAAAAAACAAAAAAGATGGTTGATTACTATTCCAATCATCAAGATTGCTACTCAGAAATTGAAGAAACTGACGGAGTAAAACTCAAGAAGTCTCGTGCAATTGCTGGTGATGGTGCTGTTGCAATTTCTGCTGCCTCTAATGTGGTTTCTACTAAATCAACTGGGTATACAAAGAAAGGGACTGGTGGCCAACAGAGACGATTATGGGTTAAAGACAGAGACAGAGAATGGTGGGATGAATGTAATAGACCAGATTATCCAGAGGAAGAGTTCAAGAAAGCTTTTAGAATGAGTAAAGCTACTTTTGAACTGATATGTGAAGAGCTAAGTTCATTTATAGCTAAAGAAGATACTACTTTGAGAAATGCAATTCCTGTCAAACAAAGAGTTGCTGTTTGTATTTGGAGATTAGCTACTGGTGAGCCTCTTAGACTTGTGTCTAAAAGATTTGGTTTAGGTATTTCTACTTGCCATAAACTAGTTCTTGAGGTTTGTTCTGCTATTAGAAATGTTTTAATGCCTAAATATTTGCATTGGCCTGATGAGGATAATTTAAAGAAGATAAAAAATGAGTTTGAATCAATTTCAGGAATACCTAATGTTGTTGGGTCTATGTACACTACTCATATTCCCATTATAGCTCCAAAGATTAGTGTTGCTGCTTTTTTTAATAAAAGGCATACAGAGAGGAATCATAGAACTTCCTATTCGATTACAGTTCAAGGAGTTGTTGATGGAAAAGGAGTGTTTACTGATGTGTGTATTGGTTGGCCTGGTTCAATGCCTGATGATCAAGTCTTGGAAAAGTCTGCTTTGTACCAAAGGGCTAGTGGAGGCCTTTTGAAGGATCTTTGGATTGTTGGGAGTTCAGGATACCCTTTAATGGATTGGGTTTTGGTGCCTTATACACAAAAACGTTTGACATGGACTCAGCATGCTTTTAATGAGAAAATTGGGGAAATTCAGAAGGTTGCAAAGGATGCATTTTCGAGATTGAAAGGGAGGTGGAGTTGCTTGCAGAAAAGAACAGAAGTGAAACTACAGGACTTGCCTGTGGTTCTTGGGGCATGCTGTGTTTTGCATAATATTTGTGAAATGCACGAAGAGGAAATAGATCCTAAGCTGAAGATTGAACTTGTTGATGATGAGATGGTACCTGAGGTTGCTTTGAGATCAGCAAACTCAATGAAGGCTAGGGATGCAATTGCTCATAATCTGTTGCATCATTTTCATGCAGGCACTGGTTTTCTATAATTAAAAGAACTTCATTTTCCCCTTATTATTTTAATTATTTTGCCTATTGTTTTTTCTACAGTTGTATGTGTAGACCCTGCCCACCAAGACAAATAGCTGATGTCCTTTTTAGGTTTAAGTTATACATATAGACCATAGCAAATTCATGTCACTATACTCAAATTCAAAATAAAAGATGAATGTTGAAATTGTAATATTCTTTTGACACGACTCTTATTGTTAGTTTTAATATCAAATCATAAGAAGCATGCTTCATGGCTTTCTTCTATTGACTTGCAAAGTGATTAGCCGTGAAGCCCCTCAAAATATTGTAATGAGTCTCTTCAATTGGATTTGGGCCAGATCGAAGGAATGAGTATTTCTTGGATCTGCAAAATAATAAAGAGCATCAAAAGTGTTAAGTTTTTGCTTGGCAAAAATATTTCCATACTTAAATCAGTTACTTATTTTGAGATAATTAATTGAGAGTTTTTCAATAAATAGAATAAATTATACAAATAGTTGAGATGTCATAAATGAAGGTTTACTCTTTATATTTATACATGTCGGATGATTTTTGACCTGACAAGAAGAAAAGGTGGCATTGTGTCATTGGTCATGCGAAGAGGTAGCTGGCTTGGTCATTACATCTATTATCCTATTGTTTGACTTTGGGATAGCTTCTCTCACAAGCATATCAGTGCAATTTACATGTTAGGGGCTTTATGCAGTCTTTTTTAAGCAGACGATAATGAGAAACCATTGCATGTGTTTAGAGACTGCGTCATCCAAAAATCAGTGTCAGGTCATAGACAATAAATGAGAAGAGAAAAATAATTGTTTTCCTCAGAATCATGTGGCTCACTTATAATTTGAGAATTAAAGGAGAGTCGTCCTTCTTAGTGAGATTCCTTTTTAGTGAGAATACTTTTTGTTGAGTCTCTTTATGCTGGTGATGACTTAGTAAGGATGCTTTCCTCAGCTCTAACATTCTGATCTTGGACGAGTCTTACATGACTCCAACAGCGAGGCATTTCATGCCTAGGTCGAACCCTGCTTGTATTGCGGGTCTCAATGTTTTATTTGGGATTCCAATAAAGTTATTCCTCATCACAAAGATTTTCAGTAGTGTAATTTTGATGTGTTTTACTCTATATCTTGTTATCAGATTGATGGTGAATTATATATATATTTCTTATTTTAGTTCATTTCTAAGCCATTTATCCCATGTTCTATCTGGAATCTTTCTATTCATATGTTTGCAAAAGTTGCTTCTATCTCTAAACTCTGTAACTGGATGAAATTGCATAAATGTCAGAAAATTATTGTCATTGTTGTCTCTATTTATATGGTTCATGTTTTCACAGGGACTAGTATGATCCTTGTTATCAATTTCCCATTTGCAAAAGCTGCTTCTATCTGCTTGATTGTTAATTTACCTTTCACTTCAGTTTTCAAGATTATGCAACTTATGTGAAAAAATACTTTTTTTTTTTTTGGTAAATTTGGCTTTAACTTAGAGCTTGAACTCGAGAACTCTTAATTATGCAGTTAATTATGGAGATGATTGCACTACCAGTTAAATTTTTTTTAGTGCTGACCAACTTGTCTCGTGGATGACACAAGCATAGGCCACAAAATGATGATGAATGAATACATAGTCGAAATGATTACAGTGTAATCCTGGTTTTTTTATCTATCTATTCTGTATCAGTTTTAAGTTCATTGATCTTAATTTCCATGCATATTTTTTGGCACTTTCGAACTTCAAATATTTTAATGATCCGTCATGTATCTTGCTGTAGTGGGTAAATCATTATCAATCAGAAATCTAGAATATCGTAATGCAGATGCAGCCTATTGAAGTAGTCCGTCCTTGATATGTTTGTTATGTTAACTCTAGCTTGATCTAGCTCAAGTCTGGCTACCAAACATCAAGAAAGTCGATCAATGCATTGACTCCACTGTTGAACTTAGTGCAGCACCCACTTCTAGAGGATTTGTTAAGCTGACACCCATCCCTGGTTTCTTATTCCAGGGTTTGCAACTATCTAATCATACAACCTGTGTACAATAATGATAATTCAAAAAAAATCAAACGATGAGTGTGATAAACGATTGAGTCCCTAACACAAATGGCCTAAGCTTGCAACTGGCAAACATCAATTACAGCTCTAATTAATTCATCAAAATCAATAGAATTGGATCAGTAGGCATCTGTTGCACTATGTTACAACGTTTAAGTTCCACAATATCACAAGAATGGACCTTCAACTACATAACATGTAGCCGGCCATCACACCCATGTAAGAAACAAACTTTTTCCTGGAATGCTCTAATCTGAAGAAATTGCAGAGAGTGGTAGCAGCCTCTATGTAATTCAAAACAGAAAATTATGTTTATCTACATATCATAAATATAAGGTTGCTAGTTCCATCTTCACTCCATCCATGAACTTGTGATTAATGTGGGATCCCAAAATGCTTTTCATCACGATCAGGTGGAAGACGGAAAGGAAAGTGTGGGCCTTTCATCACGATCAAGTGGAAGACGGAAAGGAAAGTGTGCAAAGTGAATTCTCAAGACAGGGGAGTCAGGTTTCTTATCATCAAATTTGTAACCTACAGAAAATCCATGTCACAGCCTGATCAAATGATATATTTCCCTGCTTTTATTGGTTCAGCATGCCATTTTCGATACTGTTTATAAGATAACTGCAAGTAGCATGCTAAAAGAAATTATTTGCACACATGAAACATCTGATACAGAAATGATGTACATTGGTCTTTCAATTGCTTGGTAACAAATCTAAAACTGATGTATGAGGAATTCATACAATTATGGGTACATAGCATTATTAGCATTTGGATATTAGCTTTCTCGTTCCATAATTTCCAAATGGAGAAGGTATAGAATAAAATATTTTAACCCTGCAAAAGTTGATGGATAAACGCTCAATTTCCCCCTTGCACTTACTTTCACATCCAATCAAGTCCAAAATGACCTTCTCAATCAATTTAAGCCAGATATTTCATTTCAAGATCAAAAGGGGACATTTTTGTTCTTGATTTCATGCATGTAATACACACAATCAAAGTAAATTAAAAGAAAAAGACGAAAAGTTAATGTGTTTTAAAATCAAGTAACAGTAAAATGAAATTTTAAAACCAATAAAGAACATTTTACAATTACAGTAAATAAAAGGTTGAAATTTATGCACTTAAGATTTTCCTTCCCTATCCCTTAGTTTCTCAGCAACCAAACAACAACCTATCCCTTACTTTCCCCCCACTTCAGTTGCTTCACTAGAAAGTAGAAAGTAGTAGCACTACTTGCCAATGGGGCAGCTAAGCAATACCAACAGAAACATAGGCAGAAATAAAAAACCAGAGCATTGCATTCAAAGAAAAACAGACCAGAGGTGGTGGAGATCTTGCCATCTCTTGCTGGAGCTGATGATCCCTGGCAAAGCAAAGGTTTCTTCTTGAAGGTTTCTGACTCTCTGCATTCCACTCAAGTCTTCTTACCAGATGAGGACATGGATTTCATTTACAGCAACAAAATCCAATTGAGTCAATTTATTTATGTTTCTAGATCAGATTCGCCTGTTCCTATACTTCACGGCATGAAGCCCATGCCCAAGAGGCAGCCTTGTGTTGGAAATCCCAAGGATTTGGTATCCAGTGATCTGCCGCTTATTAGTATTCCAAACCCTAGGCAATGGAAGCTCCTCAATCTTGTTTCCACTAGATTCTTTAATTTAGTCTTTCTCTTCTTCCTTCTCATCTTTACTCCTCTTGCTGACTCTCTCACTGCCTCTATCCGACAGACTCTGCTCCTCTCTTCGCCGGATCTGCAACAGCACCACCACTTAGTCGAGCTTATTGAGGCCAGTCGCCATCCTCAACCAATCAAGGCTTGCATGGCTATCTTCACTATCCCCAAAACAATTTCACTTGCTTTGCTTTCTTTTTTGAAAAATCTCTCACTAACCTAGGTTACTAGAGAGAAAGTGAAGAAATTTTCTCTCAGCTCAACCAATGGAGAGAGAAAGTTAAGCTTTTGTGCTTTTCTTTTTCTTTTTTTTTTAATTCATTAATTACTTGTCACTCGCTTTGTGTTAGTCATGTAAAACACGCTCCACGGGCTGGTCAAAATTGGGCCTTTTTGATCTTGAAATGAAATTTCTAGCTTAAATTGGTCAAAAAGGTCAGTTTGGACCTGATTGGACATTTGGGGGGGGGGGGGGGGGGGGGGGTATTAATTAAATAATAAAAAAAAAATATATTATAAAAAAAAAAAAAAAAAAAAAAAAAAAAAAAAAAAAAAAAAAAAAAAAAAAAAAAAAAAAAAAAAAAAAAAAAAATAAAATAAAAATAAAAAATAA
>CANXYC010509773.1:0-10693 GCA_948193065.1 Aleurites moluccanus
GAAACTCTGTCAGTTTTTCTGCATGAATGTTTGATATTATGATGTTTTTAAAAAAATTATCACCTAAAATGTATCACAGGTTAAGTTATGAATGTAAAAGTTAAAGCATGGGTTCTTCGAGGTAATGGTGGCTTAGGCATTACCCGTACCCTAGGACCGTCATAGTCTAAAGTTAGGCTGTGACATAGCAGGAATTGTGGGAGTTAATGGCTGATGGTTTGACCTTGGATTTGGAATCACAGGGGCAGGAAATAGTATTGATAGCCCAGTTCCAGGTGAAGTCATTGCTTATAGATGAGATAAAGAACTCCTAGAATTAGGATTCATAGTGTGTAAAAGATCAGAGACTTGGTCTAAAATGGTAAAACTCCTGACTTTGCTATTAAGGGAGATGTGTTAAAATGTAAGGGGAAATTGTGTGTTCCTGATATTAAAGGGTACAGAGAGCAGATTATAAAGGAAATTCACTACTCTCCTTATACAGTTCATCCAGGGGTGATAAAGATATACCATGACTTGAAAGAGTTTTATTGGTGGCCTAACATAAAGGGTGATGTAGTTGAATTTGTTTCCAAATGCTTAGCCCTATTAGCAGGTGAATTTGAACATCAGAATCTTCAGGTTTGCTTCAAGAGATCCAACTACCAGAGTGGAAAATAGGACCAAGTAACTATGATTTTATAGTGGGTTTGCCAAGATCACAGAAAGGGGTATAATTTAGTATAGGTAATTATGGATAGATTGATTAAGTCAGCTCATTATTTTAAGGTAATGACAATTTATACAGTTGCACAGCTCCAGATTTTAGCAAAAATTCCAAGAGGTATTGGGAATTATACTACAATTCAGTACAGCATTCATCCTCAGACAGAGGACAGTCTGAGAAGACTATACAGATATTGGAGAACATATTGAGATTGTATGTGCTAGATTTAAAAGGCAGTTGGAATCTTTTTTTTATATATCATTGGAATGGCATGATATGAAGCTCTCTATGGCAGGGAATACAGATCACCTATATGTTGAATGGAACCGGGTGAGAAGCAGTTAAAGGGGCTAGATCTGATCTATAAAACAATGGAGAAAGTTCTTGTTGCACAAGAGAGAATAAAGACTATTTTCAGCAAGCAAAAGAGTTACATAGATTCAAAGAGAAAAGATGTATAATTTATAGTGGGTGACCATGTGCTTCAATTCCGGGAGATTGAGATTGATGAGATATTGTCATATAAGGAAATTCCAATGCATATTGTAGATCATTTGAGCAAACAGCTTCAAAATAAGAGTATTCCTATGGTTAAAGCACTGTGGCAAAGCAGAAGTTTAGAGGAATGCACTTGAGAAAGTGAGGCTAAGATGAGATTTAAGTACCCCACCTTTTCCAAGAGTTAGGTTTTTAGAGGAATGCACTTGAGAAAGTGAGGCTAAGATGAGATTTAAGTACCCCACCTTTTCTAAGAGTTAGGTTTTTATTCTACCGTATAGCCTTAAAGTAAATTCGAGGACGAATTTATATGTGGGGGGTAGAATGTAACACCTCAGCCTAAACCTAACCTAAACCATTAAAGGGGAAACTTAGGGGGAAATTTTCTCTTTCTTTTAAACTTGTTAATGTTATGTGTTTATGCATGAAATTGATAGATATGCATGTTATATGAAGTGATTTTATTCATAGAAGTGATTTAAAGGCTGTCAGGACAAAATCGAGAAATTTTGAGTTTTTGGTGAACTGGGGGCAGAATGGTCATTTCACACCCCCTTTGAATTTTTATGGAATTAACACTATATTTGAAGGTAGAAAATAATTTAAGGATATGAAAATAATATTATTAAGTTTATTTGAATAATTGTTGGAGAATTAAACCCGGTTGAAACTAATTCCCAGCAAGCTGCTCAATTGAGGTGCTTGAGGTGCTTCGTTTGAACTAAGGCTATTTTGGTATTTTCCTTTGCAATATGGAGTTATATAGTGTATGCAACCTTATGGAATCATTTTAGGCTTGATTAAATTTAACCATTGGATAAAAAAATGAAGAAATGGATGGTTGGATGGCTAGGTTTCACCATAAGTACCATAAACCTAAAGCATAGGATTATTCCTTTGATATTTAACTTATTTTTCCCACCTCTTCCCTTGTTCATCATCTTACATAGCCAAAAGTTGCAGCAACTTCTCTCTCCTCCATTTGTGAGTTTCGGCCATCACTAACCAACACCATTTCTTATTGTTTTCTTTCAATCTTTGATGGAAACATGTTAATTCCATCATCCTAAACACAAATATAACCATAGAATCCAAGGAAAAACTAGAAAAAGTAACAAATTAATTCATAGAAGATTTTGAAGAACTTTTGGTAAGTTGTTGGTTTAGGAATTCTTTTGATTCAAATGTATTCTTAAGATGTTCTTTGATGTTTATTAGTAATCAAATCATATTTTGAATGGTTAAAATTCAAAAACTTGGATTGAAACCCTAATAGGAAGAACTTTGAATCAAAGTGTTGTTTTGATGAATTATTTTGTTCAAATATTGTTTATTTGATGTGTATATCATGAATTGATGGTTGAATGATTGAAACAAAATCATTTGAATGAAGTTCCAAAGTGGCCGAACCATGTATGACTTAGGGTTGGATTTGTACTTTGTTATTTTATAGGTTTAAATGATGGAATGAGTTGAATTTGATGCATATGTATTGAATTGGTGATTAATTGATGGAAATAATTCCATTTGGATGGAATTCTAGTTTGGTCGAATGTGATGAAGTATGAGAATGGTTTCATGTTTTGGTATTTGATAGGTTTAAATGGATGAATGTTATGTATTTGATATGTATTAATGTTGTATAATTGAATGGCATTGAAAAATGGATGAATGGAATGAATTCCAATTAGGTTGAACAAGATTGAGTTTGTTAGTTTAAGGTGTTAGACTAATGTGACTAATAAAGTAAAGTTTGAATATGGTTAAGTGTTGAAAATGATGGAAATGTATAGATTTAAATATGTAAAGAATGATTGATTTAAGTACTTTGAAGGTAATCATGAATATGGTATATGTTTGGTGTAGAATTCTAAGTTAGGTGTATAAGAATTCTTAATATGTTATATAAGTGATGAATGTGTATAATGTGAGTTAAATGTGGTGATAGATATATGTTATTGCATAAAGGTATGAAAATAGTATGATTTGTGCAAAGTGAGGTTTATTGAGCATAGTGTGTATTCTTGATGTTTGTTTATGTGAATAATGTGCTTTGTGATGTTTTTACATCTTATCAGAGTGTTATATGTGAAAATAGGTGAATCGTCAAATACTCCTGCTCGGAGTGTAGAGTGGCGGGCCGAGTAGGGCTCGAGTACAGTTTTGGGGTCTAAGTGATCATATTGTGCAAAAGGTGAGTCCTTATGTATAATCATTCATGATTTGCATTATATATGCAATAAAATAGAGTTTGATACCCAAAATCACAAACGGTGCAAATTGGCTCGTAAATAAGCCCGCCAAAACGACTAAATTTGACCTAAAATTTGTCAGTCTATAAAATGAAATCCAGAAAGCCAATTGGGCCACCACTTGGCCCATTCATCTAGTCTCGACCTAATCTTCAAAATGGTACCTCATGGTCCACCTAAATCCTTTGGTAGCATACTTAACTAGAAACTACTCAAAAATTCTAAAACGGACCCGTAACGGCGAGTGCCAGTTGCGGCAGCGCAACTGGGCCCCGCCGGGCATTTTTTTGATGTCTTCCAAATTTGTTCCATTATTCTTTATATATGTATATATGATCATTCTACAACTATTTGAGATATAAATATCCTATATTTATGGTTATATGGAGACATACTCATTTGATATTATAACAGGACTACATCGATGTTGTAGTGAAAATTCCATCGACCGTATGCACACTGGTGTCATTTAAGTTGACCCTTACTAAAGAGGGTGTAATATTCTCTGGTATTATATAAATTGACCCATGCTAGGGAGGGTGTAATATTCCTTAGTCGTAAAGGTTGATCCCCTTTGTGTGTAGTGATTTATGCACTGTATTATCGTGCCTATTATAAACAATACAATTGTACTTGTATATGACTCAATCCTGTTATATCATATGTGCGTTGACTCATACATCGGATACTTATATGAATATTGACATGGTATTATATGAATAGTGATATGGATACTTGTTATATTCTTCATTTGTTGTCTTATATTGATTCTATAGGCCATATAAAGGCAACTATTGGTAATATAACGTCTATTGCATTTTTATACATATGGATTCACTGACTATTTTTATACTCACCCCCTTCAGTGGTTATCATTTTCAGGTTAGCAGTGAGGCCCGTATTCCATTGGCACATCTTATCATCGCCATGGAAATTTTGATACTTGTGACATGTAAATTCCAGTTCCAAAAGTATATGTAAATATTTGTACAGTATAAAAGTTTCATGGTAATGTAAACTGAGGAATGGCATGTACATATGTGTGTTTGCATCTTTATATTTATAAGTTATATTATGGAAATATATTCATATGTGATGCTATGATTGAGAATGATTTGATATATAGATTGATATATTGGGTTGATATTGGAGATCCAGAGGGAACATTGACTGAGTATAGATGTTGAAGTATATAGTTGAAATGCTTATTTGAATGTTTTTCAGCTGGGCATGATCCTTATATAGAGGAGATGCTGCCCAATTTTTTATAAAATTGTCAAGCTACATTGAGCTTGTTATTGAATTGCATGCCATATAGTACAGTTATTTGAGTTTTTCATGGTACTGGTAGCTTAAGAAACACCCGTACCTTAGGACCGTCACGGCTCCCAAGTTGGGTCGTGACATGGCCAAACCAAGTTTGATTCCAAATAAATTCATTTCCATCATTTAGCCATCAATTCATGTTAAACACATTAAATATACATCATTCATACCTTTAAAACCATAAAACACCAAAAATCAAACATCATTTTCTAACCACCTCATTTCGGCCAAACCAAAACATTAACAATGGATTTATTTCTTTCTTTTAACCACAAATTCATATCATACACATCATTTAAACCAAAAGAATCATCAAAACATCAATTTGATTCCAAGTTCTTCCTATTAGGGTTTCAATCCAACTTATTGATTTTCATCCATTCAAAATGTGTTTTGAACATCAATAATCATCAAAGAACATCATATAATCATATTTAAATCAAAAGAATCACATAACCATTAACTTACCAAAAGTTCTTCCAAAACTTCAAAGCTTTGATTCTTAGCTTTTTTCAAGATTTTCCTTAAAATCTAAGGTTATATTTGTGTTCACAAGGTTGGAATTAATATGTTTCTATCCAAAAATGGAAGAAAAGCATAAGGTTTGATCATTACTTAAGGTGGCTGAAACTTTGGTGGAGAAAGGAAAGATAAAATGGTTGGTAATTTTGATGAAGAAGATGACAATGGTGAAGTGGTGGGAAAAATCTACCTAAATATCAAAGATATGATCTTATACACCATTCTTATGATTATCAAAGTTGAAACCTAACTTTCAAACCATTCGTCATTCTTAATTTTATACTATTGGTTAATCAAAGTCAACAAAGATGGCTTATATATACATTTGTTACACCAAATCCATAACTAAAGCTAGTAATCCTATACTTTGAGCTTATGATAGGAATTATGAAAGCTATCCATCTAACCATCCATTTCTTTATCATTTCATTCAATGGTTAGATTTAATCAAGCCTAAAATGATTCCATAAGGTTTCATACACAATATAATTCCATATCTCAAAGGAAAAGACCATTTTGCCCTTAGTTCAAACGAAGCACCTTAAACACCTCAATTGAGCAGCTTGCCGGGAACTATTTTCAACTGGGTTTAATTCTCCAACAAAACTTCAAATAAATTAAATATCATTATTTTCATGTCTTAATATTCTTTTCTACCTTCAAATATCATGTTTATTTCCATAATACTCGAAGGGGTGCGAAATCACTATTTTGCCCCCAGTTCACTAAAAACTGAATTTTTTCCGATTTCTTCCTAACAGCTTTTAAAGTACTTTTACATGTGTAAAAATTTCTAAAACATACATATTACATTCAATTTAAACATAAACATGCATATTAAATATCATATAAACAAAGAAAGAACCCCTTAGGTTTACCTTTTAAAGCTTAAGTTCTAAGCCTTTAAGCTAGGGTGTTACAAAGGTCCTAAAGCTACCCTTAGAAAGGTTTGATAAGATCTTAAAGCTACCCTTAGGATGGTTTGAATAATTCCTAAGGCTACCCTTAGGAAGATTTGATAAGATCCTAAAGCTACCCTTAAGATGATCTAAAAAGATCCTGAAGCTATCCTGAGGATGGTTTGATAAGATCCTAAAGCTACCTTTATGATAGTCTAAAAAGATCCTAAAGCTATCCTTATGATGGTTTGATAAGATCATGAAGCTACCTTTAGGATGGTCTAAAAAGATCCTAAAGCTATCCTTATGATGGTTTGATAAGATCCTAAACTACCTCTAGGATTGTCCAAAAAAGTCCTAAAGCTACCCTTTGGAAGGTCTACAAAGGTCTAAAAAGGTCCTAAGGCTACTATTAGGAAGTTTTGATACGATCCTAAAGCCACCTTTTGGATGGTCTGAAAAGCTCCTAAGGCTACCCTTAGGAAAGTTTGATAAGATCTTAAAGCTACTCTTAGGATGGTCTAAAAGGCTCCTAAGGCTACCCTTAAGAAAGTTTGATAAGATCCTAAAACTACCCTTAGGAAGGTATGAAATTGAATTTTGAGGTGCCACAGTGTATGTGGGCTTTGAACAGGATTTTGGATTTGAAAAATGATTTTTGATTTGCCACGGTTTATGTGGGTTTCAAAAATGACTTTTAACTTGCCATGGTTTGCATGTGTTTTGAAAATGATTTTTTATTTTAACTTGTCCTTGAAAATTATTGTGATTTGCCACGGTTTATGTGGGCTTTGAAATTGAATTTAAATTTAAAAAATGATTTTTTATTTGTGTAGGCTTAAAAATGATTTTATTTACCAAGGATTACTTGGGCTTAAAATGATTTTATTTTGCCAAGGGCTGATAGGCTTAAAATGATTTTTTTTTTTTTTTTTTTGCCAATGGTTGTTTGGCCTTACAATGATTTTGGTTTTGCCAAGGGTTGGGATGAGTTCAAAAAGTTGGACATGAAATGTGACTTAAGTCCAAAGAAATGATGTGTGGCTTAGGAATTTTTCCCAAAGTGTGAAGAAATGAAATGATGTAATTTAGGATGCCCTAAATTTGGAAATTTTTTTATGAGATGCAATATCCTAACTCTATACTAGGTTGTCATGGAAGTGAAAACCTAAGCTATCTTAGGACAATCTTTTTTGTTTTTTTTTTAAAAGCAAACCTAACTCTGTTCTAGGTTAACTATGCAATTACCCTTGGTGGGTTTGATAAGTTTTGACTGACACAAATTGAGACTCTAAGTCTTGTATGTACATCCTATTTCTATTATAGTCATACAAAAATTGTGAATGATTTTTATGGACTAGATACCTTGAACTAGTGAAAGACTGAACTAAACCACTAAGTTGTTAAGGTGAATGAGACACTTTATGAGAAATGTCAGATTGGTGATGAAATTTTAGTAGGATCTTGATAAATCAGAATGATCTTAGCATTTTATTTGACCTTAGCTTGGGATTTGGTCGAAAGGTTGAGGTCATTTTGACTTGGGCTTTACAAGGGTGATTTGGGCTTTTGTAGAGACAACCCATTTTTGAGACTGTGATTTAAAGAGATGGCCCACTTTTGGGAAATGTTGACTTATATCACTTTGGTGGTCATGAAGGTTAAGAGAGAATTGGTAATCTATTTGGCAGTGACAGCGGAAAGGTAAGGTTTCAACAATGTTGCTGATTGAATCCATATTCATTTTGAGCCAAGTAAATTGGATTGAGGATGATGCCATGTTCAGTCTTGGTTGAAGATTAACTTCAACGGCTAAGGTCAAATATTGCCTAAAGGTTATTTTTGGGAAGCTATGGCTAGGTTTAGTCTTGAGGTTGATTGGTCTTGTTAGATTGGTCTAAGCTATTTTTGAGAGGTTATGGTCATGTTTAGCATTGAGGTTGATTAGTCCTGTCAGATTGGTCTAAGCTATTTTTGAGAGGCAATGGTCAGGTTTAGCCTTGAGGTAAATGGGTTCAGTCAAATCAATTGAGGTCAGCTATGGTAAGGCTAATAGTCAAGTTTGTCCATGGAGTTTGGTTGGTCCTGTTAGATTGGCTGAGGTAAGGCCATGGTCAGATTGTGCTTGATTTTTTTTTTTTTTATTAGATGAGGCTTTATGCATCTTGGACAATTGCTTGTAAGGCTGAGGGGCTTTTTCATTACAATGACCTTTGGTTATAGAATGGTGTACTTGAGGGGCATGAGATTGACCACCTTCTATTAGGATGTTAGGGTTCTGAGGCAAATGGGTCAATTTCAAGTTATTTCACTAGATTTTCTTACATCACTAACCACTAGTATAGCAGCCCAAACCATAATGAATGGTTGAAGGAGATCCATATGCTTTGTCAAACCAGTTAGTTTATCAAATAAGCTGGAGGGGTATGATCTTTAGTTTGTTACTTCAGTTTGGGTTATTGAGAAGGTTGTGCGATCCACTTTGAAAAAGAAGCTAGAGGAAAGGATATAGACAGATGATGGAAATATGACTGCTACGGAGACATCACCTAGAGGAGCAATGGAGAAAGACTGTTGACACTAGTGATGCAAGGATGATGATTGCATAATAGAGCTTCTTATAAAGCACTTAGAAAGAGACCAGCTGATAATAACTCAGATGACTCAAATGATGGCAAGGATATCCATCCTAGGAGCATGAGGACTTATATATAGGATTTTTTGCTTTTTGCTTTTTTGATTTTCTTCTGTCCACACAGGATTAGCTAGGTCTTTATTTTGACTTAGATATTTGGATGTTTTGACATATGGTTTGGACTTTGTGATTTGAATAAAACGAGATGGGAGCTGATTTTTGACTTTTGACCATATGGTTTGGACTTTGGGATTTGAAAAAAACGATATGGGAGCTGATTTTTTACTTTTGACACTAACTTTTTGGATGGAATGAATGGGACAAGAATTTAACTTGCATGATTGAAATGAGACAAGAATCCATGATGAATGGGATGGTGATTTATGACTTGTGCCTTTCGAACTCTTGTCAGATTATAGATAACCAAAATGAGACAACTTTTTATTTTTCTCTTTCTTTTTCTTTTTCTTTTTCTTTCTTTCTTATTATCATTTTTTTTTGTTTTATTGCTGTATTTTTTGTCTAAGCCGCCCTGTTGTATTTTTGACTTATCGAGCTGCTCTAATTTTTACTTAAGCTGCCTTTATAGGTTTTTAACTTAGTGAGCAAGAGTCAATTAACTTAGAACAAAAGATGATGATTTTATTCTACTTTGGACCATACCCAAAATGGGTTGCCTATGTATATCCATAACACTTTTATATTTTTAATTTTTGTCACAGCCCAACTTAGACTATGACGGTCCTAGGGTACGGGTAATGCCTAAGCCACCAGTACCTCGAAGAACCCATGCTTTTACTTTTACATTCATAACTTAACCTGTGATACATTTTAGGTGATAATTTTTTTTTCGACATCATATTAATCATGCAGAAAAACTGACAGAGTTTCCTTTGTAACCCTGACTTAAGCTATCCGCAAAACATATAAATATGCACTCCTAATATAACATACATCGCCTTATATCCTCCATTGGTCAATCACAACTCAAAATGCACTTCATATAAGGATCACATATCATAAATATGTACAACATATACATTATCATAATTGTTTACCATTTGATCATTTTGACATTTTACTTAAGTCAACTCAAACCTCTATACATTATATACCAAGGAACCTCTATTTACATACCAATCACAAGTACAACCTCTGATTGGTATTTATGTATACGAATCACAAGTACATATATATGAAAGATGATTGGGCTTGGTTTTAGGTCAAAAAGACTTTTAGACTAAATTTTATAGCCATTCAAAGTTTGTGCCAAAATTAGGTATTTCGGTGGTACCATTTTGGGTCAATTAGGCAAAATTGCCCAAATGTGGATCATTAATGGTTTTCAAGGAAGGTTACCATTTTATATGCATAAATGCATGAATTATGAATGAATAATGCATCAAAAATATATATAGACTCACCTGAATTACAAACTCCAAAATGCTCCCCCAGAAACCCTAGCCACCCTGCGACTCACCGTTGGCTGCCCTAATCTAGGAACTTCCCCCTATAACATTCAAATTGGTCTTATAAGACACAAATCCTCTAATAACCATATCAAAACACATATTATGCCATATTAAGGCATATTCAAACATATTAGCACATAAACACTTACATTATACATATATTACACATTAAGCACATCAAAGGCCCTATATTACTCCTTTAACACATTTCATACCTTTTATGCACCAAATGCATTTCTATCAACACAAATCATTCACATTACACATATTCCTCAATATTATGCTAAGTTATGAACTTTCAAACACTTAGCTTAATATTTCATACTAAACATACACAAATTTCCACTTATGCATCAAATCACTTATACCATTCAATCTTCCTA